>PVJL010004158.1:0-53548 GCA_004026885.1 Lyroderma lyra
AAAAAAAAAAAGTTGCTCAGGGAAAGATCAGGTGAATAGGGAGGGTGGGACACAAGGGTCACGCCATTTTGGTCAAAAACTGCTGAACACTCAGCATGGTGTGTGCAGATGCATTGTCATGTCACACATTGTTTGTGTAAATCACCCATCATAAAATGGGCAAGCATATTGAAAAGGTCTCCAAAAAAATTCACTGAAGCTGAATGTAGCATCTCATAACAAGGCCAGCTGGTAAACTGATGCAGATGGGGTCCTAGAATACTCACCTAATGAGGGAAGCTTATACTACAATGAGCCCATCCTCTAGAATTTTATTCTGTGTTCTTTTGGGTCTCCCCTTGTGTGCTCACCAACACACTATAAACAACATAGACTTTCAAAAATAGTAAATAAACAAACAAACAGAAACAACAAATCTTTGTGAAAGAGAAGAGTCTAATTCCAAGAGTTTTCACATTATAATATTTAAATACAAATTTTTAAAAAGTTATGCAAAGAAACAAGAAAGAATAGTCCATTCACAGGGGGAAATAAAAGCAATTTACTGAAATTGTTCATGAGGAAGCACAAAAATTGGAATACCTAGACAAAACATTTTAAATTGGCTATTTTAAATATTTTCAAAGAACTAAAAGAAACGATATCTAAAGAAATGAAAGTAAGCATGAGAATGACTCACTTTCTCATCAAGTAGAGGATGTCAATAAAAAGACAAAAATTATAAAAAAGGAAACAAATGTTAAATCCAAAGCTGAAATGTACAACAGCTAAAAGGCCCATGCCCCAATTTACTAACTGACAGACACACTGGCTCTGAGCTCCAGTGTTGTTGCAGCAGCTCAAAAAGTGTCAGGGACATATGGAGAGAAACTGAATTGTCTGGCTTCAGGGTGAGGGCTGGAGGAACAGCTCTGGCCTGGAAAGAAGTGCTATCATGCAACGTTATTCCTTTGCTGAGACTTCCCCCAACTCATCCTGCAGAAGCAGACAGTTGGCAAATCTGGGTCTTTATTAAACTTATCCCACTCTCGTGATTCCCTGAAAACACGCCCCACCAAACTGTGTAGAGGGCTGGAATCTCTTTCACCAGCTGTGACTCCCACTATGGAGTTCTCTAAATATCTGAAATATCCATAAACCCCAACAAGCACTGGCTGGTCTTGCTGTGCATGTACCACTTGCTAAGTGACCCCTAGCTCAGCACTACTGGCAGCCAGCCTTGGTTCACAGTGGGGCCACTCCAAAGCACCCCCAAACCCAACACAGGCAGTTGACCAACCAAAGATAATTTTGTAGCTCCTACCAGGTGGACCCAGGCTGGGCACAGGCAACAGCTGACCTAGACCTGCACCAGAGCCCCTCCCAAGAAGCCCCAGAACCAACACATCCAATGGCCATGTAACCACACCAAAGCATCACTCAATTAGCTCACCAAATGACACACACAAAGAGTAGATTCAGTAGGCACCAGAGCCCTGCTTCAGTGAATCTCACTTGGTGCGGCCAGCTCCCACACAATAGCTTTTCCACTGTAGTCAGGGCTGATCCTCATAACCAGTAAGCCTGAGAGTCAATCCTGTTTTTCCAAGTCTCAATCATAATAAGAGGGCACACAATACCCATACCAGAATCATCCCTGGTGCACCTAGTTCAGGTGACCAGGGAGACTGTGGCGCTGGGCACCATAGGACACTTACTATATAAAACCACCCTGCCAAGACTGGGAGACATAGCAAATTGACCTAATACATAGAAACAAACACCAAAAGGCGGCCAAAATGAAGAGACAAATAAACATGTTTCAAATGAAAGAATAGGAGAAAACTCCAGAAAAAGAATTAATGGAATGGAGGCAAGAAATCTACAAGATACAGAATTCAAAACACTGGTTAAAATGATGCTAAATGGACATAAGGGAAGAATAGATGATCTCAGTGAGATCTTACACAAGGAGATAGAAATCATAAAGAACAACCAGTCAGAAATGAAATACGATAATTGAAATGAAGAATACATTAGAAGGAAACAACAGCAGATTCAATGAAGTAAAGGATCCAATCATCAATTTGAAAGACAAAGCAACAGGGAACACCCAATCAGAACAGCAAAAAGAAAAAAGAATCCAAAAAAATAAAAATAACTTAAGAGATCTCTAGGACATCAAGTGTAACAACATTTGCATCATAGCAGTACCAGAAAGAGAAGAGAAAATGCAAGGAGTTGAGACTATTGAGGAAATAATTATTTTAAAAATCCCTAACCTGGCAAAGGAAATGGACATACAAGTCCAAGAAGCACAGAGAGTCAAAGAAAATAATAATAAAATAAAAATAAAAAAGATGAGGAACCCAGAGAGGCCCACACTAAGATACATCATAATTAAAATGCCTAAGATTAAAGACAAAGATAGAATCTTAAAAGCAGTAAGAAAAACAGCAGTTAGTTACATACAAGGGAACTCCCATAAAATTGTCAACTGGTTTATCAACAGAAAATTTGCAGGCCAAAAGGGAGTGGCACAAAATATTTAAAGTGTTAAAAGCAAGGACATGCAACCTAGATTACTCTACCCATTTAGAATTGAAGAAGAGATACAGAACTTCCCAGACAAGAAAAAGTTAAAGGAGTTCATCACCACTTAACCAGTATTCCAAGAAATATTAGGGAAGAAGGAGAAAGGGAAGGAGAAGGAGAAGAGCAACAACAGTAGCAGCAGCAACAACAAAAGAAAGTACAATAATAAAATGTTAATAACCATATACCTATCAACAATCACTTTAAATGTAAATGGATTTAATGCTCCAATCAAGACATACAGTGTCTGAATGCATAAGAAAACAAAACTTATACTAGTACGTACATTGTCTACAAGAGACCGGCTTCATATTGAAAGACACAGACTTAAAGTACAAGAATGGGAAAAGATATTTCAGCAAATAGAAATTAAAAAAAAAAAAAAAAAAAAAAAAAAAAAAAAAAAAAAAAAAAAAAAAAAAAAAAAAAAAAAAAAAAAAGGAAACTGGGGAGCAATACATATATCAGACAAAGTTTTTTTTTTAAAAAAGCTATAACAAAAGACAAGGACATTTCATAATGCTAAAGGGATCAATCAATCCAACAAGAGGACATAACCCTTGTAAACATTTATGTACACAACATAGGAGCACCTAAATACATAAAGCAAATATTGATGGACATAAAGGGAGAGATCAACAGTAACACAATCATAGTAGGAGACTTTAACAATCCACTAACATCAATGGACAGATCTTTCAGACAGAAAATCAACAAGGAAACAGCAGCCTTAAATGACACATTAGACCATATAGATTTAATTGATATTTTTTGAACATTCCACCCTGAAGCAGCAGAATATACATACTTTTCAAGTGCACATGGAATATTTTTCCAGGATAGACTACATATTAGGCCATAAAACAAGTCTCAGTAAATTTAAGATTAAAATCATATCAAGAATATTCTTCAATCACAATGGTATAAAACTAGAAATCAATTACAAGGAGAAATCTGAAAAACACACAACTACATGGTGGTTAAATAACATGCTGTTATACTAACTAATGAGTGTGTTAACAGTGAGATCAAGAAAGAAATCCAAAGATACATTGAGATAAATGAAAACAATAGCACAATGGCCCAAAATTTATGGAACACAGCGAAAACAGTCCTAAGAGGAAAAGTCATAGCAATACAGGCCTACCTCAGGATACAAGAAAAATCTCAAATAAACAATCTAACCTTATACCTAAAAGAACTAGAAAATGAATTTAAAAATCTAAAAGTGAGTAGAAGGAAGGAAATAATACAGATAAGAGCAGAAATAAAAAATAAATAGAGTCTAAAAAAGCAATACAAAAACAATCAATGAACCCAAGAGCTAGTTCTTTGAAAAGATAAACAAAATTGATAAACTCTTAACCAGCTACATCTTGAAAAAAAAGAGAGAAGTGAAATATAAATAAAATCAGAAATGAAAGAGAAGTGACAACAGACACCACAGAAATACAAGATCACTTCTATTCAATATAATATTGGAAACCTTAGCTATAGCAATCAGTTAAGAAAAAACAGAGACAAGCTGTCCCTCTATCCCTTGCATGAATTCTGCCCACAGGACTATGAAAATATTAAAATGGTTATTGTTTTGTGTCACTAAAAAAAAAAAAAAAGACATTGGAAAGGAAGGCTATAGTATCACATGTCATGATAACTATATATGGAGGACCCTAAGGATTCCATCAAAAAGCTATTAGAACTGAAAAAATGAATTTAGTAAAGTAACAAAATTAACATTCAGAAATTGGTTGCATTTTTATACATTAATTATGAACTATTGAAAAGAGAAATTAAGAAAAACAATCCAATTTACAGTTGCATCAAAAAAATAAAATACCTAAGAATAAATTTACAAATCAACAAATAGCAAATGTTGGCAGAGATGTGAAGAGAACCCTCATGCACTTTGGGTGGCATTACAGATGGGGGCAACCACAATAGAAAACTATGGAAGTTCCTATAAAAATTTAAAATAGAAGTACCACAGGACCCAGCAATCCTACTTCTGGGTATTTATCAAAAGAAACCCAAAACAATAATTTGAAAAGATACATGCATCCCTGTTTTCATTGCAGTGTTATTTACAAAAGTCAAGATATAAAAGCAACCTGTGTCCATTAATAAATGATTGGATAAAGAAGAGGTGGTACATATATACAATGGAATATTACTCAGCTATAAAAAGGAATGAACTCTTACCATCTGCAACAACATGAATATACTTATAGAGTATTATGTTAAGTGAAATAAGTCAGACAAAGACAAATACTATATGATTTCACTTAAATGTGGAATCTAAAAAACAAATTAACAAACAAAACAGAAACAAACTCATATATACAGAGAACAAACTGTTGGTTGTCAGGTAGGTTTGTTGTTGGGGGGCTAGGTGAAAAAGTGAAGGGATTAAGAAGTACAAATTGGCAGTTGCAAAGTTGTCATATGGATGTAAAAGTACAGCATAGAAGATATAGTCATTAATGTTGTAATAATTATGTCAGGTAGGTAAACTACTTATTGGGGAATCACTTTGTAAGTTATATAAATGTCTAATGACTATGCTATACACTTGAAACTAATATAATATTGAATGTCAACTCTAATTTAAAAATAAAGAATTGAAAAACAAACAAAAATATATTAAATAACAAAAATCCTCAAGATAGCAGCATGAGAGGAGATTTTGTAATGTCTCCTGAAAAATACAATGAATTTAAGAACTAAAATCCATCAAGGGAACCCCTAAACAACACATAGCCTCAGCTGAGAGACCCATCCATTGCAAGAAAACATCCCAGGGCCAGAGAAAGGAAGACATGCTGCAGAGCACCAACTAGACACCGGCAGAAGAGAGAATGAGGTGGGGGACTGGGAGCACAGGCTGAGGTGCTCTGCAACCCTGGGAAAGTTGGAGGCTGAGGACAGACAAAGGAGGCAAGGGCAGCTGGGGCATGGGGCAAACAGCAGGAACACGGTGCAAGTGGCTGTGGTGTGGCACAGGCAGTTGGAGGGCCAGTATGGTGGCCATAAAGTGGTGCAAATGGCCAGATTGAAGTGTGGGTGGACAGAGTGAGGTGCAGGCAGGTACCCAGGACCAAGGTGCAGGCAGCTGGAGAACTGCGCCAGTGGCTGAAAGAGCAGTACAGTCCTGGACAGTTGAGGTCCCCACAGATAGACTGTGCAGCCTTGTACACAGAACCTGACAGCTCTCTCTTACTCTCTCCTGAGGCTTACCCTGCTCAACTCACCCCAGCAACTACATATGGTCTGCTATAGCCAGGAATCAGCTATTGCCCTGTGCCACAAACAGATCTAAGCTTTTCCCAGCTAACCCCACCCCCACCCTTCTAGCTGAAACTGTCAGTAGGATCCAGGGAAACTGTGAAGCACAAGTGTGGCAGCTTTTGCCTGCACTGAAATCTAGGAGGCATAGACTACCACTTCCCACCATATCCTCACAAAGAGGAGGCACACTGAGACCAAGCAGGCTGGTTCAAAGAGAAGCCCACTTTCTAGGAAGTCTCCCAGTGTGAGAAAACTGAAGAACCAAGAGAAAATATGATAAGACAATGCAACAATATTAGAAGTGAAAAGAAAGACCTCTTCATATCTACCAGGGGAGAAGTCTTTATGCCTAGGATGAGAAAAGCAGCTAAATATTCTCAGAAAGAAAATCTGCAAGCAAAAGAAATACTTTAACAAAGAAATTAGAACTATATAAAAGAACCAAATAGACGTTCTGGAGATAAACAACACAATAGAAGGAGGAGGAGGAGGAGGAGGAAGAAGAAGAAGAAGAAGAAGAAGAAGAAGAAGAAGAAGAAGAAGAAGAAGAAGAAGAAGAAGAAGAAGAAGAAGAAGAAGAAGAAGAAGAAGAAGAAGAAGAAGAAGAAAAGAAAGAAGAAGAAGAAAGAAGAAGAAGAAAGAAAGAAGAAGAAGAAAGAAGAAGAAGAAAGAAGAAGAAGAAAGAAGAAGAAGAAAGAAGAAGAAGAAAGAAGAAGAAGAAAGAAGAAGAAGAAAGAAGAAGAAGAAAGAAGAAGAAGAAGAAGAAAGAAGAAGAAGAAAGAAGAAGAAAGAAGAAAGAAGAAGAAGAAAGAAGAAGAAGAAAGAAGAAGAAGAAGAAGAAGAAGAAGAAGAAGAAGAAGAAGAAGAAGAAGAAAAGAAGGAAGAAAACTGAAATAGCTAGCATAGGAAGCAGAGCTGACCAGATGGAAGAAAAAGTTAGTGATATTGAGGCTAGAAATATAAAAATGTTATAGAAGGAAGAAGAGAGAGACCTGAGAACTAAAAGAAATGTAAGATCTCTGCAAGAACCATCTGACTCCATTAGAAAGAGCAACATAAGAATAATGAGCATTCTGGAGATAGCAGAAGAAGGGATGACCACAGAGAATGTGCTCAAACAAATAGTAGATGAGAACTTCCCAAATTTATGGAAAGAGCTCAAACCTCAAATCCAAGAAGGAATCAGGAACCCCTAGCTATCTGAGTTCTATTAATAGCAGACCTTCTGCAAGGCACTTATTCTAAAGATGTCAAAGGTCAAAGACAAAGAAAGAATCTTCAAAGCAGCTAGGAAAAAGAACAACATGACCTATAAAGGAAAGCCCATCAGACTATCATTAGATTTCTCAATAGAAACTCTACAAGCCAGGAGGGAATGGAATCAACTCTTTAAAATATTGAAAGAGAAATTATCAGCCAAGAATAATCTATCCAGCAAAGTTATCCTTTAGATATTAAGGAGGAGAAAAGACCTTTTTAGACATAAAAAAAGCTGAGGGAATTCTCGATCACAAAGGAGACTATTCGACCTGAACTAAAAAGTCAAAATAACTGAGGAAAAGTTGGGACAAGAAAAACATAAAAGAGGAGAAAGTAAAGGTTTAAATCTCCAAAAGAGAACTGAGATAAGAAGAAGAGTGCTTAAGAAAAGGGACCATTGCATATATAAAACTTTCTTTTTTGTAATCCTCATGGTAACTACTGAAAAAACACTCAGAACTAAGACACATAACAACAACAAAAAAAAAAAGGAAACAGAAGGAAAAATTATAGAACACCATCAAACTAAAATAACTAACAGTAAGAAAAAAGCAAAGAAAAAATCAAGATACGGAACTGCCAGAAAACAAAAGATAAAATGGTTATAGAAAATTCTCATATATCAATTATCACCCTAAATGTAAATGAACTTAATTCATTAATAAAAAGGCACAGAGTAGCAGACTGGATTAAAAACCAAAACCCATCCATATGCTGTCTCCAAGAGATACACCTTAGCCACAAGGACAAATACAAACTTAAAGTGAAAGGGCTGAAAACAATACTCCAAGCAAATGGCATCCAGAGAAAAGCAGGAGTAGCCATACTTACATCTGATGAAACAGACTTCAGAATAAAAAATGGAATAAGAGACAAAGATGGACATTTCATAATGATAGAGTGGACAATACAACAAGAAAACATGACAGTCATTAATATATATGCTCCCCAATCCAGAAGCACCAAAATTTACAAAGCAACTACTAACATATCTAAAAAGAGAAACTGAAAAAAACACAACTATAGTAGGGAACTTAAACACACCCTTAACAGTCATGGACAGGTCAATCAAACAGAAAATAAATAAGGAAATATCAACTTTAAATGATATATTACAGCAATTAGACATAATTGACATTTACAGGACATTTCATCTTACAACACAAGACTGTACATTCTTTTCTAGTGCACATGGAACATTTTCAAGGATAGACCATACACTGGGCAACAAAGCTAGCCTCAGCAAATTCAAAAAGATTGAAATCATACCAAGTGTATTCTCTGATCACAAAGCTTTGAAATCAGAAATCAACTGCAAAAAGAAAGCAGGAAAAAATTCATATGCATGAAAATTAAACAACATGCTATTTTTAAAATGACAGGATCAAAGAAGAAATAAAGAAGAGATTAAAAATACATAGAAACTAATGATAAAAACACAACATATCAAAATTACTGGGATGCAGTGAAGGCAGAAATATGAGGAATATTTAGAGCACTACAGGCCTATCTCAGGAAACAAGAAAAATCACAAACAACTTAACATCCCATCTTAAAGAACTAGAAAAAGAGAACAACAACAACAACAAAACCCAAAGTCAGCAGGAAGGAAATAATAAAAATTAGAGCAGAACAAAATGAAATAGAGAACAGAAAACCAAAAGAAAAAAATAATGCAACAGAGGGCTAGTTCTTCAAAAAAAATTAATAAAATGGACAAATCCCTTGCTAGGCTTAGTAAAAAAGAGAAAAGACACAAAAAATGAAAATTAGAAGTGAAAGAGGGGAAATTACAATTGATACCACAGAAATACAAAGAATCATACAAGAGTACTACTATAAAGCGCTATATGTCAGCAAACTTAGCAACCTAGAAGAAACGAACAAGTTTCTAGAAACATACAGTCTACCTAGACTGAACAAAAAAGAACTGAACAATCTAAATAGACCAATTAACAGTCAGGAAATTAAAAACAATCATCCAAAACCACCTAAAAAGCAAAAGTCCAGGACCAGACTGTCTCACTAATGAGTTTTACCAAACATTCAAAGAAAAATTAACACCTAACATCCTCAAACTCTTCCAAAAAATTGAAGAAGAGACAATACTTCCCAATTCATTCTATGAGGCCAACATAACCCTAATACCAAAGCCTGGTAAGGACAACACAAAAGTAGAAAGCTACAGACCAATAGCTCTGATGAACACAGATGCAAAATTCCTAAACAAAGTACTAACAAATACAATACAACAATGCATTAAAGAGATTATACATTATGATCAAGTGGGATTCATCCCAAAGGCATGAGACTGGTTCAACATATGCAAATTGATAGATGTGATACACCACATAAACAAAATAAAAGATTAAAACCAGATGATTATATTAGTTTATGTAGAAAAAGCATTTGACAAGATACAACATCCATGTATGGTAAAAAAAAAAAAGCATTTGACAAGATACAACATCCATGTATGGTAAAAAAAAAAAACAAAACATAACAAATAAAATGGGTATAGAAGGAAAGTACCTTAATATAATAAAGACCATATATAACAAACTTCCAACGAACATCATACTGAATGTGGGAAAACTGAAACCTTTTCTTCTAAAATCAAGAATGTGACAGAGATGTCCCCTGTCACCATTGCTATTCAACATAGTACTGAAAATTTTAGGCAGAGCAATCAGGCAAGAGAAAGAAAGGCATCCAAATTGGGAGTGAAGAGGTTAAACTGTCATTTTTCATAGATGATTCTTTATATAGAAAATCCTAAAGACTCCACCAGAAAACTATTAGAAATAATAATTACAATAAAGTTGCAGGTTGTAAAATCAATGTACAAAAATTCATTGCATTTTTATATACAAACAATGAAATTTCAGAAAAAGAAATGAGAAAAACAATACCTTTCATGATTACAACAATAAAAATGCCTGGGAATAAACTAACAAAAAATGTGAAGCACTTGTATACAGAAAACTATAAGATACTATTAAAAGAAATTGAAGAAGACACAAAGAAATGGAAAGACATTTCATGTTTATGGATTGGAAGAATCAACATAGTTAAAATGGCCATATTATCCAAAGTAGTATACAGATTTAACATACTTCCCATCAAAATCCCATAGACATTCTTTTGATAAATAGTTATAAAAAAAATTGATTCATATGGAACCACCATATGAATGGTGATCTGAATCACCAAAGCAATCCTATAAAACAGAACAGGGATGGAGGACCACACTCCCCAACTTCAATCACAAAGCATCAATAATAAAAACAGCTTGGTATTGGCAGAAAAACAGATATACAGGCCAATGGAACAGCACTGAAAACCCAGAAATAAACACACAAATATATGGATAATTTTTGACAAAGGAGTAAAAAATATGTACAATAGAGAAAAGAAAACCTCTTCAGTAAATGGTGCTGGGAAAGTTGGAAAACGATATACAAAAGAATGAATCTGGACTGTCAACATATATCCAAATTAATTCAAAATGGATCAAAAGACCTCTACATAAGACCCAAAACAATAAAGTGCATAGAAGAAAACATCAGTACTAAACTTATGGACCTTGAGTTCAGAGAGGACTTTATGAACTTGACCTCATAGGCAAGGAAAGTAAAAGTGAAAATAAATAAATGAGACTACATCAAACTAAAAAGCTTCACACACACACACACACACACACACACACACACACACACACCACACATAAATCTAAAAAGCAAAGAGGTAACCAACTGAATGGGAAAAAATATTTGCAAACAATGCCTCTGTTAAGGGGCTAAAATCTAAAGTATATAAAGAAATCATACAACTCAACAGCAAAGAAACAAGCAATCCAATTAAAAAATGGGCAGAGGACCTGAAAAAACACTTCTCCCATAAAAACATACAAATGGCCAACAGATATATGAAAACATGCTCAACTTCACTAACTATCAGGGAAATGCAAATCCAAATCACAATAAGATACCACCTCACACATGTTACAATAACTATTATCAACAAGACAAGGAATAACAAGTGTTGGAGTGGCTGTGGAGAAAAGGGAACCCTCATACACTGCTGGTGGGAATGTATATTGGTAAAACTTGTGTGAAAGACAGTATGGAGTTTCCTCAAAGAATTAAGAATAGAATTACTATATGACCCAGCAATACCTCTTATTTTTTGAAAACCTTAGCCTATAAAGATATAGCAGCACTGTATGTGGTGGCCAAGTCATGGAAATAGCCAAAGTGTCCTTTGATAGGTGACTGGATAAAGAATTTGTGGTATATTTACACAATGGAATATTACTAAGCCCTCAGAAAAGATGAAATATGGCCATTTATAATAACATGGATGAACCTTGAGATCATCATGTTAAGTGAAATAAGTCAGATAGAAAAAAGTCATGAACCACATGACTTCACTTATATGTGGAATATAAAACTGAAAGTAACAAAGAAACAAAAACTCATGGACACTGTCAAAAGTTTAGTGGTTACCTGAGGGGAAAGGGGAAGGAGGATGGTGGAGGAGGGATGGGGCAACAAATATATGGTAATGGAAGGAGAACTGACTATGGGTGGTGAGCACTCAATGCAACACATGGACGATGTAGTGTAGAGTTGTACACCTGGAACCTATGTAACTTTTGCTCATCAATGTTTTTTTTGTTGTTTGTTGTTTTTTTTTTTCTTTTTTTGGTATGTGGGTAGCTCCCTGACTGAGAATCAAACCCAGGCCGCAGCACTGACAGCGCCAACGCCGAAGCCTTAAGCCACTACACCATCAGGGAACTCCCTTGCTCATCAATGTCACCCTAATGAATTGAATAATAATAAAAAATTAAACAAAAAATTCAGATGTTCAGTTAATAACCTAACTTTACACACTCAAGAACTAGAAAAAGAGCATCAAACTAAACCCAAAGCTAGAAGGATGAAGAAAGTAATAAAGATTAGAGGAGAGATCATTAAAATGGAGAATAAAAAAACAATGGTAAATATAATAATCTATGCATGGTTCTTTGAAAAGATCAAAAAATAAAAAATAGAAAACCTTTAGCTAAACTAAGAAAAAGAGAGAAATGCAATTAATTAAAGATCAAATGAAAGTGGGGCATACTATCAACCTAACAGAAATAAAAGGGTTATTAGAAAATACTGTGAACAATTGTATGGTATAGTTAAACTAGATGAAATGAAAAAAATGCCTGGAAAACAAACTCCAAAAACTGACTCAAGAGTAAATAGGTGATCAGATATATACCATTATCAGTAATGAAAAATCTCCCAACAATAACAACAAAAAATCCAGGACCAGATGGCTTCTCTAGGTGAATTCTACCAAACAGGTAAAAAACCAATTTACAACAATCCTCAAAGTCTTCTCAAAAAAGTAGTAGGAGGAAACGCTTTCTAAACCATTCTATGAAGCCAGTATTAACTTGGCACCAAGGCCCACAGACATCACAAGGAAAGTACAAACCAATATCCCTTACAAATATAAATCCAAAACATTTAATAAAATACTAGAAAATTGAATCTGGCAGTGAATAAAAAAGATTATACACCATGAGCAAATGGGATTTATTCCAGGAACATAAGGTTGTTTAACATAAGAAAATCAGTTAATGTAATACAGAACATTAATAAAATGAATGGGAAAAAATACACAGTCATCTCAGTTAATACAGGAAAAGCATTTGACAAAACTGAACACAATTTTATAATAAAAATAAACACTCAGGAAACTGAATAGATGGAACCTTCTGAATATGGTAAAGGGAATTTATGAAAAACCCACAACTAACATCATAGTCAGTGGTAGAAAATGAAATATTCCCCCATAAATTCAGGAATAAATCATGAATGCCAATTTTCACCACTGCTATTGAAAAATTATTCTGGAGGGTCTAGCCAGAGCAATTAGGCAAGTAAAAGAAATAAAAGACACACAAATTGGAAAGGAAGAAGTAAAACTATCTCTATTCACAGATGACATGATCCTATATACCAAATCATAAAGAACGTACAAAAAAAAAAAAAAAAAAAACTACTAGAGGTAACAAATAAATTTTTCAAATTTTCAGGATATAAGATCAATACACACACAAAAAACAGTTGTAGATATACAAGATGACTGATCATCTTAAGTCTAGTTGAACAGAAGTTTTATAACTCAGGATACAAAAAGGAGGAGGCCAGATTGAAATTGGTAGGAGGGACACAGATGCAAAATGAACCAAACTTTTGGTGGCAATAGAGAATCAAGAGGGATAACTCGGCCATGGAAGTTCCCTATACGAGAAGCAAGGGATACCAGCCCCATATGAGGCTCCCTAGCCCAGAGCACTGGTGCTGAGAAGAGGAGCCCCACAACATCTGACTGAAAAACAGTGGGGGCTCCAACTGTGTGGTTGGGATGAAAGGCTGTGGGAAACCCAGATGTCTTCTTAAAGTGACTGTGCAGTCTCAGTCACCTGGGAGTACTCATCCTGGGCTCCAGCAGAGGGATGGTGACTTAGGGCAGACTGAGGTGTGCGGCTTTGGGATGAGGACTGGAGGACAGTAGCCATTTTTCCTGGGTGGTTTCTCCTCCCATGCAGCCAGCTGGTGGATGCCATTTTTCCTACAGTGTACCTGCCCCCACACAGCCAATTCTGAACCTGATTGGTCTGATGAGCTCTGTTCACTCTACCCTGCTGATTCACTGGGACTCCACCTCACCTAATTCTGACAACGCCAAAGGCACTTTCTCTGGTGAGCAGCCAGTCCTGCCCTCATTGCAATCTTTCTTGAAAAACTATTGAAGTCTGAAGGCCCCAGGTGGACAGTAAACAGCATGTGTGTGCTCTGAGACTTTTGCTGAGTAGCTCCAGGCATAGCATTAACACCAAACCAGAATCTACAGGAGCACCCAGCACAGGTGACCAAGGAGAGGATGCCAGAGCCCTACAGGGCACCTACTATATAAGTCTCTCCAGAAATACTGGGAGATGTAGCAGAACTACATAATACATAGAAACAAACACAGACAAGCATCCAAAATGAGGAAACCAAAAATATGCCTCAAATAAAAGAACAGCAGAAAATTCCAGAAGAACTAAACAAGATGGAGGCAAGCAACCTATCAGATACAGAGCTCAAAACCATGATATTTAAGGATGCTCAAGGAACTTAGTGAAAAATTCAATAGATAGCAAGCATAAAGAAGGACATAGAAACCTTGAAAAAGGACCAGTCAGAAATGAAGAATACAATAACTTGAATTCTGAATGCAATAGAAGGAATCACCAGTAGACTAGATGGAGCAGAGGTTGGAATCAGTGAATTGGAAGACAAGGTAGCAGAAAATATCCAGTCAGAACCACTTAAAAAAAAAATCCAACAAAAAAATGAGGATCATTTAAGGGGCCTCTGGGACAACATCAAATATAACAGCATTTGCATCATAGGAGTACCAGAAGAAGAGAGAAAGCAAGGAATCAAGAACCTATTTGAAAACTTCTCTAACGTGGTGAAGGAAAAGACATGCAAGCCCAGAAAGCACATAGAGTCCCAAACAACATAAACCCAAAAGGGCCAACACTAAGATACATTATAATTAAAACGACAAAAATTAAAGACAAAGAGAAAATTCTAAAAGCACCAACAGAAAAGCAACTAGTAACTTACAAGGGAGCTACCACAGGCTGTCAGCTGATTTCTCAACAGAAACTTTGCAGGCCAGAAGGGAGTGGCAGAAAATATTCAATGTGATGAAAAGCAAGGATCTGCAACCAAGATTACTCTACCTAGCAAGGCTATCATTCATAATCAAAGGACAAATAAAGAGCTTCCCAGACAAAAAAAAAAAGCTAAAGGAGTTCATCACCACCAAACCAGTATTATAAGAAATGTTAGAGGGACTACTTTAAGATTAAAAAAAAAAAAAAAGCAAAATTATGAATAATAAAAAGACGATGGCTACATATCTATCAAAAATTACCTTCAATTTAAATGGACTAAAAGCCCCAATCAAAAGACATGAAACGTATTGTGCTAAGTGGAGTGTCAGACAGAGAAAGACAATTTTGTTTCACTTAAATACGAAATCTAAACAAAATAAACAAATAAAACAGGAACAAACAGATACAGAAAACATTTGGATGGTTTGGAGGTCAAGGGTATGGGTAAAAAAAGGGGAAAGGGTTAAGAACAAACTGGTTGTTAAAAAGTAGTTAAGGGAATGTAGGATATAGCATAAGGAATATAGTCAATTAAGTATTATGGTGTCAGGTAGACTAGATTTGTTGAGGTGATAGTTGGGAGAGTTTGGGGGAAGGGTGAAAAGGTAAAGGGAGTAAGAAGTACAAATTCATAGATACAAAGCATAGGGAATGTAGTCAATAATACGATAATAACTATGTGTGATGCCAGGTGGATATTAGACTAGTCAGGAGATCACTTCTTTTTTTTTTTTCAGGTGGGACATGAACCAACAATCTTAAATTATATTAATGTCGAACCACTATGCCATACACCTAAAATTAATATAAAATAATATTGAATGTAAAAGAAAAAAAGAGGTGGTACATATATACAACAGAATATTACTCAGCAGTAACAAAAGAATGAAATCTTGCCATCTGTAACAACCTGCTTGGACTAGAGAGTATCATGCTGGGTATAGTAAGTCAGACAGAGAAAGACAAATGTCATATAATTTCACTTATTTGTGGAATCTAAAGAACAAAATAAACAAACAAACAAAATAGAAACAGACTCATAAATACAGAGAACATTTTGATGGTTGTCAGATGGAAGTGGAGCTGGAGGGGGCGGGTGAAAAAGGAGAAGAGATTAAGTACAAATTCATAGTCACAGTGATGTAAAGTACTGCATGGGGCATACCGTCCATAATACTTGTAATAACTATGTATAGTGTCAGATGGGTGCCAGGTTTATCAAGGTGATGACTTTGCATAAGTTATATAAACAACTCATCACTATGTTGTACACCTGAAACTAATATTGTATGTCAAATGGAATTGAAAAATAAACAAAAATTATAAAAAAAAACAAAGAAATAAATTTTATCATTTTAAGCAGCTGAAAAAAGAAACAGCTGTGTTTCTATACACCAACAATGAGCAAACTCAAAAAGGAATTTAAAGAAATAATTCCTTTCACAATAATATCCAAAGGAATAAAATACCCAGGAATAAATTTAGCCAAGGAGGTGAAAGATTTTTACACTAAAAATGACAATAATATAGAATTATTACATGATCCAGCAGTTCCATTCCCAGATTTATATCCTAGAATATGGAAAATAAGTACTCAAACAAGATACTTATACACAAATGTTCATAACAGTACTATTCACAATAGACAAAAGTTAGAAAAAAACCTGCCTGTCTATCAATGAATGACTGTATAAACAAATTGTGGTATATATACACAATGAAATATTATTTAATTGTAAAAGGGATGAAGCACTGCTACATGCTACAATGTAGATAAAATTCAAAAGCATTATTCTAAGTAAAAGAAACCAGATACAAAAAGTGAATTACTGTATAATCCCATTTATATGAAATGCCCAAATAGGTAAATCCAGAGACAAAGTGCAGATTTGTGTTGCCAGGGGCTGGGAGGTGGCTGAAGTTGAAAATATGCTTAAGGGGAAATGTGTTTTCTTTTGGGATGAATAAAACCTTTTGAAACTACATAGAGGTGGTGGTTCCCATTTCCGTGAATGCCCTATGACTAAAGTCAATGAAAAACTCCATCAGCCCAACCCAGGCAGGACTACTCATGGCCCAGACTTCAGGAATGAAGCTTTGGGTCACACCACCAGGTTAAGAATCATGAGCAGCTGCAGTGCTGGCTGTGGACAAAGGGAATACACAATGGGTGGTGGAAGAAGATGGTTATACACACCAGCCATAACCATGTGATCATTACAGAATGAGATTATCAACATTTTATTTTTTGTTATGAACATGTTTATTTATATACCTTTGTTTTCTTCTTTTATTCCCTTATCATGTGACGTAAGATGTATTGACTTTATTTTATAGTATTTAAGTACTTTGACTCTATATCATTGTATTTAATTTGCAAAATATCAAGAAGAGTAAACACCAAGTAAGGACTTTACTTCCTCTTCCAGGGAAGAGGTTTTCAGTTGCGTTCAGGATAGCTGTGTCATGCTAGGTGGAAGTATGACATTGTTACTGTGTTTATTTGGAGATTAATTATGGTTTCAGGAGATGCATAAGAATGTCAAGCTGACAAGGGTTAGACTGTGATGGTTTATTTATATATCAACTTGTCTGGGCCATGGTGTCCAGATATTTGGTCAAACGTTATTCGGAATGTTTCTGCGAGGGTGTTTTTGGATAGGATTAATAATTAAACAGTAAACTATGAGTAAAGCAGATTGTCCTCCCTAATGTGATTGGGCCTCATCCAATCAACTGAAGGCCTGAACCAGAACAAAAGACTAATCTTAACTGAGAAAGAGAATTCTGCCAGCAGATGGCCTTTACACTGGAACTGCAACATTGGCTCTTCCTGGTTGTCCAGCCTACCAGCCCACTCTGCAGATATTGTTGGACTTGCCAGTCTTCATAATTGTGTGGATGTTAATAATTAAAGCCAAATTCTCTCTCTCTCTCTCTCTCTCTCTCTCTCTCTCTCTCTCTCTCTCTCTCTCTCTCTCTCTCTCTCCTCTCTCTCTCTCTCCTCTCCCTCTCTTATTAGTTCTGTTTCCCTGAGAACCCTGATTAATACAATATCTTCCATTTTGCTTTGGTATATACCTAGGAGTAGAATTGCTAGATCACATGATAGTTCTATACTTAACTTCTTAAGGAACTACGAAACCATTTTCTACAGTGTCTGAATGTCTCACACTCCCATCAGCAATGCACAAGGGTTCCAATTTCCCACATCCTCTCCCACACTAATTATTTTCCATATTTCAATGATCTCCTTCCTATCATATGTGAAGTGCATCTCATTGTGGTTCTTATTTCCATTTCCCTAATTATTAGTGCTGTTGGACATCTTTTCATATGCTTTAGCCCATCTGTACATCATTCTAGAAAAATGGCAATTCAAATACTTTGACCCTTCTTAAACTGGGCTTTGTCTTTTTGTTGTTAAATTGTAAGAGCTCTATACATATACTGGATACTATATCCTTACTTAAATATGTATTTTACAAATATTTTGTTCTATTCAGTAGGTTGTCTTTCACTTTTCTGATAATGTCCTTTGATGCACAAAGATTTTCAATTTTGATAAAGTACAAATTATGTATTTTCTTTTATTGCTTGTGTTTCTGGTGTCATTTCTAAGCATCTATTGCCAAACTTGAGATCATGAAGATTTACACCTAGGTTTTATTGTAAGATTTTAGTAGTTTTAGCTTTCACATTTAGGTCTTTGATTCATGTTGAGTTAATTTTTGTATATAATGTGTGGTAGGGGTCCAACTTCACCCTTTTGCATGTAGATATCCAGTTGAACACGTCAAATGCCTGTATGGTAAGTGATATTTGAGCAGAGACCTGAATGAAAAGTGTGTTAAAGCAATGTTGATATCAACCAAGGGATAGCAATTGGAGTCTCCAAGTACAGAGAAATGGCACAAATTAATCAAGGAATAAATACGGGTGTTTCTGCTGGAGTACAGTGTATGTGTTCCTGAAAATTGTGTTAAATAAAAGTTCCAACAAAAAATAACTAGAATTTTGAGAATAATAGTGTTTGAACAGACCATTCAAACCATAGCAGGTTTGGAACCAGAACACTAACAAAAACCACATCCTAATAAAAACTAATAGCACAGTTAAAAAGACATGGTAAGTTATTAGATACATAAGTATATATACACATCAGAGAGAGACAGACAGAGAGAGAGAAAGAGAGAGAGAGAGAACTTCATCTCTTAAGAAAGGTGAAAGTACCTTGAAAAAAGAGTGTGATGAAGGCTTGATGACACTGAGTTAAAAGATTACACAGAAGTGTATCTGGGCAAGAGAATGTGGTCATGCTGAGCTAAGGGAGAGACTGTGAGTATTGAAGG
Source organism: Lyroderma lyra (assembly GCA_004026885.1). Taxonomy (NCBI): domain Eukaryota; kingdom Metazoa; phylum Chordata; class Mammalia; order Chiroptera; family Megadermatidae; genus Lyroderma; species Lyroderma lyra. Next base: position 19,210 of record PVJL010004158.1, read on the forward strand.
GGTATCAGGAACCGTCCTACTTTCTCCAGTTGTACTGCTCTCAGCTGTGTGTGTGTTTATCTGCATCAAGAACCTTTTATTTGGAGTGTGAAATGTTGATGTGCTGGGTGAAAATCTTATACCAAGAAACCTCCCAGATAAAATTGAATTAATTCACAATACAGAAGTATGTGTTGCAGCAAAACATATTCTTCACAAAAAAATTAGAACAGAGAAAAATTTTAGCAATGCATTTGATGAGGCTAAATACATAGCTGGGACAAGAAATAAAATTTATCACCAAATGAAGAAGCATAGATACAAATAGCATAGTAAAACATTTGCAAACTGAAATACATAAAAACATCTAATCAAGTCTGGTTTGTCCCAGAAATGCACTTTAGAAGATTAATGACTTAGAAAATTTATTAATGTAATTCACTGCATTAACAGATTAAAGAAAAAAACATGATTATCTAAATGGATGGAGAAAAAACATTTGATAACATCTAATATCCATTTATGATTTTAAAAACATGGCAATCTAAGGATCTTCTTTAACCTGATAAAGTTATCTGCCAAAAGCCTACAGAAAATAATATATTCAGTGATGAGTCATTTCAAGTATTTCTTTTAAAATCAGAATAAGACAGTAATTTTAGTTATCATTCCCTTTAAGGGTAGTAGTCAGTGCAAGAAAACAATAAGATGATGTTTGAATTTAAAAATACATAACTCTCATTTGCAGATATGATTGCCTGCTATATTATTCAGATTTCTCCAGAAAGATGAAATTATGTGTGTGTGTGTGTGTGTGTGTGTGTGTGTGTGTACATTTGGCTCACATGATTATAGAGGCTAAAAAGTCCCAAGATCTAAAATTGACAAGGTGGAGACCCAAGAGAACTGATGGTGAGTTCCAGTACAAGTCCAATGGCCTGAGAAGAAGGAGAGCCCATGGTATAAGTACCAGAACTAAAACCAGGGACTCAAGATCCCCAAACAGCCCATGTTTCAGTTCAAGTCTGAAAGCAGGAAAAGACCAATGTCCCAGTTCAAGGCAGTGAAGCAGAAGTCCTCTGTTACTCTTGGAAGGGTCGGTCTTTTTGTTATATTCAGGCCTTCAACTGATTGGACGAGGCCCACATACATTATGGAAGACAATATGCTTTACTCAGTCTCATTATTTAAGAGTTAATGTCTTCTAGAAACACACTCACACACACCCTAGATAATGTTTGACCAAATATTATGGCATCTCGTGACCTAGTTAAGTAGACACAATAAATTAACTCTCATGAGTTCACCTCTTGTCAATTTGGCACCCAAATGCATTTCCTTAAATCATACTTAATCTCCAAATAAACCCCATAACAAGATCATACTTCCACCTAGCATGACACAGCTATCCTGCACACAACTGAAAACGTGTTAACATCTTCCGCAGAAGAGGAGGTAAAGTCCTTAAGTGATATTTACTCTTCTTACTCTTCTTTCTCTTCTTGATATTCCATAACTTAAGTACAATTGATCCTAAAACAACACAGGTTTGAACTGCATGAGGTCACTTACATGTAACTTTTTTTCAATTGACCACAATTTAACCCATGCAGTAGAAACCTGAATTGTTCTGGGCTTAACTCTGTGCAGAGGGCCAACTATATTTATATACAGACTTTTGAGTGTGTGGGAGGTTGTTCAAGAGTCAACTGTACTGTGAGGCAGTTAACAACACTTAAATGCATCTTATCATAGAATAAAAGAAGGAAAAACCAAAGATATATAAATAAACATAACATAACAAAAATGATCATTACAATCCTCACTTCTGTAGCTGGTCATAATTGGTATTTAGAAGATTTGTAAGTGCCCATTCTTCCATTATCCATTCGGTGTGCCCTTTGTCTTCCACGAACACCCTAGCTGGTCATGATTCTTAACATGGTGGTGTGACCCAAATCTTCATCCTTAAAGGGTCTGGGCCATGAGTAGGCCTGCATGGGTTGGGCTGTTGTAGTTTTACATTGACTTTAATCACAGAGCATAGTAGTGCTAAAAGGTATCCAAAGGAATTCCCTGTGTTCCAGACAGAATCCCTTTCCTCCATTGTGGAGTAATAGCCCCATTTCCCCTCGGTGGTCAGGCTTGACCACCCAGCCAGCACAGTCACTCCCTTCTTCGTCTATTGATTCTGAGGCACAAGGAGTCCAGAGTGGCCTGATGGCAAACTTAATTCCCAATAAAGCAATCGTTGTTGTGCCTCCTGGGGGAAATATTCCTTCTCTGGAAGGGAGACATCTAGGCCAGTAGAACATAAGGTTAGAGAAACAAGAAGCAAGGGGGGGAAAAGCCGGTGGGTCACCAGGGGTAGCAGTGAGCAGTGCACTTCCATTTCCATCCTGTTATGCTTGGACTGTAAATCCTAGCTGTGGGGGAAACGGCATTCTGTACTGGACACATTCAGAGCATGCACAGCCTGATGGAGGCACTTGCCCCAGCCCTGAAAGGCACTGCCACCTCATCGGCAAAATAACAAAGTCTTCAAAAGGCCATTTTACCATTATATGAATCCAGCTTCTTCAGAGTTGTAGAGAACACGGTAAAACTAGTGAATTCCATGAGGATGGATCCACTGCCCTATTCATTTGCTGGAAAGTGAGTCCTTTCATCACAAGAAATGCTGTGTAGAATACCATGGTGGTGAACAGGCTTAACCTACCACCGGCTAGCTGGCCGATTGCCATGGGAATGGTGCCACATCGAGGCACCTGTTGTTGGCTTGTTGGGCACTTGGTGGTGGCCATACCAGGTTGGCTTTGGTGCGTGGCCGTTCATGCTGCTGAGCCTGTAGATAACCTCCATTCCTGCTACCATGGCCACTTTTTTTGGGAGTCATAGGACAATGACAGTCATAGCTGGGGAAAGAACAGGCCATCCTATCCACTTTATTAAAATTCTCCTCTGCTGAGGCCACCCTTTGGTAAACATTCATGTGAGACACAAACACCCTCATGTTTTCTGCCCATCCTGAGAGGTCCATTCTCATACCCGTGCCCCAGACTTCCTTGTCATCAGCTTTCCTTCCAAGTCCCTGACCACCCAGCCACATCATCAGTCAGCATATAATCACACATCTGGCTGTCTCTCCTTCCAAGCAAAATGAACAACCAAGTGCACTGCGTGAAGTTCTGCCCACTGGGTGGACTTCCCTTCACCACTGTCCTCCAGGTTGTCCAGGAGCAGGTCTATCGCACTGTACTGCCCACTCAGGGTGGTGCCTCCATATCATGCAGCACCAGCTATAAAAAGGGCTTAGATCTTCTCTTTTTTTGTCAACTGACAGTAGGCAAGTTCCCATGAGGTAACAGGTTTGGTCCCCTTCTCCGTTTAACTTATGCTTTCAGAGACTGCTCAGGCCTCATCACACTCCTACCATTTCCGTGTGATGATGGAGTGCTGCTGTGCATACCCAGCTTTATCACTTGCTAAATCAGATAATGCCCAGTTCATGATAAGCAGCTAAGGTTACATGGTAAATTGATGGGCCATGGCTAACTGTTTAGTCTCTATTAAGGCCCAGTAGCAGGCCAAGAACTCCTACTCAAAAGGGGAGTAGTTATTTGCAGACAATGGCAGGGCATTATTCCAAATCCCAAGGGCCTGCACCGCAATTCACTTGTAAGAGCTTTCAAAGGCTGCAAACACTCCAAGCCCTTGGATCCACAGAATCTTACTGTCAATGTAGCAGAGCAACTCACACAGCAGCTGGGCCTGTTGCAAAATCTTCTCTTGTTCTGGGTCCTGCTCAAAACCAGCAATTTTTCTGGTCACTTGGTGAATGGACCAGAGTAACACACCCAAATGAGAAACATGTTGCCTCCAAAATCCAAAGAGACTACTAGGAATTGTGCACACATTTTTAGTTGTAGGAGAGGCCAGATACACAATTTATCCTTCACCAAAGAAAGAGTATGTATACTTTCTCCACACCACTGGACTTCTAGAAATTTCACTGAAGTAGAAGATCCCTAAATTTTTGTCAGATTTATTTCCTGTCCCCTAACACATAATATTTTACCAATAAGTCTGGAGTAGTTGCTACTTCTTGCTCTGTAGGTCCAATTAGCACAATGTCACCAAGGTAATGAACCAATGTGGTGTCTTGTGGAAGGAAAAAGTAATCGAGCTCCCTCCAAATTAAATTATGACATGGGGCTGGGATGTTGATGTATCCTTGAGGTACAGCAAGTTTGCAGATAGATAGGGGAACAGTCAACCTGGGGCACCATTGGAGGACTGACTGGGCAGAGCCCTGACAGCTGAGGATACGGAAAAGGAAGCCCAGTCCATATCCATAGGGAAACGGGGTGACCGCTAACCTAGTGAGGGAGCTCTGGGAGGGAAACCTTGGGCACAGGGGCTCCCACAGGGGAGTGAGGGGTGCTGACACGCTGGGCTTCCTAGGATCCCTGTGCAGGGCAGAGAAAAACTTGCTGCATCTGGCAGTGAAAATCATCAGGAGTTCTGTCTATCTGTGTTAGTGGGGTGGAGGTTGGCTGGAAGTCCAGGTGCTTTACTGTGGAGTGAGCATATGGTCTTGGCTGCTTGCCATGCTCACCTGTCATTCAGCAGAGGGATGGCATCACTGGAGGTGCCAGAGTCACATCAGGAAGGGTTAAGCTATGAGGTTTCAGGGTGGGGGCCAGAGGGTCCCATTGTTTGAGGATGGAAGGGGCCACGCATCTGACACACAGGAGGATGCCATTTTTTTTTCTTTATTAAACCCTCCCCCAAAAGACCAACTCTGAAACTTCACTGGTCTAACAAAATCTGCTCATGCTCACTACACACCCCAAAACCACACACATAACAGCTTTAACTACATTTCCCAAGGTGCTCTAAGTTGCTAAGAGCCCAGTTCCACCCTACCAACTACAGAAATGGGTCTCACATGTTTTTAACAGAGGAGCAAGCAGCCCTGCCCATCTAGGCAACCCCTCCAAAGCAGACCAAAAAATACTCACAGTAAAGCCAAGCTGCCAGTCTCAGGAAAAAAGCTCTGGAACTCATTTAAAAAGGTTTCCCAGAAAACACACAGACACCCTGGAATTTCGCCCAGATCACCCAGTGTTGCCTTCCAGCTGAAGACCGTCTGCCCCTCACCACGCATTCCCCATGACACCCTAAGGCAGGAGCTAAGCGTGGAGGCCACAGGGGCATACAATATCTAGGAGACAGAACTGACCCTCCCTCAGGGGTACTGTTCCTCCCTCACTTGCACACCCCACATCACTCTGTATGGCCCTGAAGGATAGCTGGTTAGTCAATGCCAGGCAAGATTCCTCAAGGAAGGAACAACCTAAGACAGGCACAGTCACATATGGGCCATCTGGAAAGAGCTTGGGCTCTACAGAGGTGAGGCATAGACCATCACCCCTTCTGAGGTTCATCTCTTGTCCTCTGGCTGCCCTGCTTCCAACGTAAAGCTCATCTTTAGATGCGATAGAACAATATTGGTCATGTTCCCTTAGGGATGACTTGAGTACTGAGTCAACCCCCTGGGGTGGTTTTGGTACATTGAGTCCTTGGGCTATATATATGTGTAAAAGCACAATACATGCTGGCACACAATGGGGACCTTTGGAAACAGCCATAAGGCATGATAATCACAGGCCTTGGAAAGAGTAAGTTTTACTTCCCCATACAAGTTTCATTTCCTCATTACATCCATCAATAAAAGCCATGCATTGGCTCGATTCAGAACACCCAGTCCTTGAGGCTGGTGTCCCTTGGCGCCACTGCTTGTACTATATTCCTGGCTACTGTCTTTCTTAACCTTGCATCGCCCTTCCCGTTTTCCCACTGCTCGTGTTGTGCTGGATATGACAATGCAGAACTGTGCTCCACCCACTCAGTAGGGTTCCCAGAGCGGCAGAGCAATCAGCCTTGTCCTAGTTTTTCTTTCCTTTCTTTTTTTCTTTTTCTTATTTCTTCTTCTTCTTTTTTGTGTTTTCTTATTTTTTTCAATCTGAAGCAGCAAAGGCTGTTTGCGTCTCACTGAGGAGAGGTCAATGCTACTGTACCACTCCCTCTGCTGCTCTCCCTGCCCAGCTAAAAATGAAGAACCAAGGGGCTCTCCAAAAATATCATTGAAGTATTATTTTTTTTTGCTTTTTTATTTCCTGTAATTTTCTCTTATCATTACTCTTTCTTAATTTCTACTTTTATATATTTTTATATTCTTATTTTTAGTTTTTATTTAATTATATTTTTATTAATATTACTATTTTCTCTATCTTTTTCTTTTTTATCTTTCTCTTTCAAAGTGTGATCAGGCACACTGTAGATTTGCCCTATCCAACTCTGGTTGGCCGAGTGACTGACACTACCCAACTAGTAGGCAAACACATTCTCACATTATTACAGACTTTTGCAGGAGCAAATGACTGCAATTTAACCAGAAAGCTTTTGGCACCACACAACTGCTGCTCCAGGGCAACTAAAAGTGTGCTGCAAGCAACAGACTGCAGGGCACAGAGCAAGGAAGAGGGGGAACAAAAGAAAAAAAATTTTTTTGTTCTTTTTCACTTTTTAGTTCAAATTTTCTTTTCACTTACTATCTCATCTTTTATCACAGGGCTTACTCAAAATCTTTTTTTCTCTTTTTAATACTACCTTTATTCCATTTTTTCTTTTCATTTTTTAAACTCCTCTTCTTTTTCATTTGTATTTTATGTCTTTCATTTTATTTTAAATTATTTTTATTTTTCTTAAACTTTTGTATATATTGTTATTTTTTAAGATATATATATGGGGGGAGTTCCCTGACTGGGAATCAAACCCAGGCCACAGAGTTGAGAGCGCTGAAGCCTAGCCACTACACCACCAGAGAACCCTCCAAGTTATATTTTTTGATCCTTACTCTTTTTTATTATTTTCTTTATTTTATTGTTATTATTAATACTTCTTTCCCTTATTTTCTTACAAAGATTTTACAGGCATCTTGAAGTGTTGCCCTACCCACGTAGAGAAACTTTGAGTGTCTGAGCAAGCAGCCCTGCCTTACTACCAGGGGAAGACTTTCTTTCGGTCTTTTGCAAGACTGACTGTCTGAAACTGCCTGGGAAACTTCCAGTGCTGCACTGCTACCACCCCCCACCACCAGGGCAGCTAACAGTGTGCTTTGGGTGGCAGACCCTGGGGCTTTCAGGGAATATTGTTTTGTTTTGTTTTGTTTTTGTATATTTATTTGTTTATTTGTTTGTGTCCATTCCTTACCTTATTTTTTCTTTTCCAAAAGTGATCACAGCCCCCTAGAAACTTGCCCTGTCAATACAGAGACACTCTAGGTCAGTGGTTCTCAACCTTCCTAATGCCATGACCCTTTAATACAGTTCCTCATGGTGGGTGACCCCCAACCATAAAATTATATTTGTTCTACTTCATAACTATAATTTTGCTACTGTTATGAATCGTAATGTAACTATCTGATATGCAGGATGTATTTTCATTGTTACAAATTCAACATATTTAAAGCATAATGATTAATCACAAAAACAATATGTAATTATATATTGTGAAATATTTATTTCTAATTACAAATAAATGAAAATTTGTCTTGAAGCATGGTGTAGCTGCTTTTAACAGAGTAGCTGCTTTCAACACAGCAGCTGCTTTCTACACAGTAGCTGCTCTCTACACATGTGTGACTGGTCCACATAAGTACATTATGGGGCCTACCCTGTCACATACACCTGTATTTGTACAGGGTGTATGTGATAGGGTTGGCGCGATTATGTCATCACACCAAGTACTTATATGTGGGCGTATCTGCATGTGCGCGGATCTGCCTGGAGATGGATAGAGGAACGGTGTCTCGGTTCCTAAGACCATCAGAAATATGCATCAAGTTAACAATGCACTGTGGAATTGTATGCCTGAAACCTATGTAATCCTTGCTAACAGATGTCACCCCAATAAGTCTAACAATAAAAATGAATTAAAAAAAAAAAAAAAAAAAAAAAAAAAAAAAAAAAAAAAAAAAAAAAAGAAATATGTGTTTTCCAATGGTCTTAGGCGACCCCTGTGAAAGGGTCATTCGACCCCCAAGGGGGTCGCGACCCACAGGTTGAGAACCAATGTTCTAGGTGGATAAGTGATCAGTCCCACCTTACTAATGAAGGAATACTGTCTTGTAGACGTAAGCAAGAGTGGCTGTCTGTGGCAGACAAGGAAGCCTTTAGGGTTACTCTGCCACTCCTCTTGGACACATAACGGTATTCTGTGAGGAGCATACCACTCAATTGCAACTGAAGAACACATACAACATACACAAGGGACGATTTTATATTACACATATAGGAGATCAAAGAGATTGCATCACCACATAGGACACATACTACATAAGGCCACTAAGCAAAGACTAAGACACATAAGAGATATACCTACTACATAGAAGCAAATACAAAGAAGAAGCCAGTGTGAGGAAAAAGAGAGACATGTCCCAAATAAAGGAACAAGAGAAATCTCCAGAAACAGAGTTAAATGAAATTGAGGCAATCAACCTACCATACCAAGAGTTTAGAAACAGGTTATAAGAATGTTTAAGGACCATACTGGAAACTTCAACAGAGATAACAACCATAAATGAAGACATAGAAACCATAAAAAACAACCAGTCAGAAATGAAAAATACAGTAACTAAAATGAAGACTACATTGGAAGGAATCAGCCACAGGTTAGATGAAGCAGAAAATCATATCAGTGATCTGGAAGACAAGGTAGCAAACAATACCCAAATGGAAGAGCAAAGAGAAAAAAGATTAAAAAACAAAACAAAACAAAACAAATGAGGATAGCCTGAGAGACCTCAAGTATAACAGCATTCGGATAATAGGAGTACCAGAAAGAGAAGAGAGGGAGCAAAGAATAGAGAACCCGTTTAAAAAAAATAATGACTGAAAACTTCCCTAACCTGAAAAAAGCAATAGACACACAAACCCAAGAAGCATAGAGTCCCATCAAGATGAACCCAAATAGACCCACACCAAAACACATCGTAATTAAAATGGCAAAGGTTAAAGACAAAGAGAGAATCCTGAAATCAGCAAAACAAATACAGCAACTTACCTACAAGGAAGCTCCAATAAGACTATCAGCAGTTTTCTCAATAAAAATTATGCAGGCCAGAAGAGGGAAGAAAATACTCAAAATGATGAAAAACAAGGGCCTACAATAAAAACTACTCTACCTAGCAAGGTTATTATTCAAAATTGAAGGAGAGATAAAGAACTTCCCAGATAAGAAAATGCTAAAGGAATTCACTACCACCAGGCCAGTGTTACAAAAAATACTAAAGGGACTTCTTTAAGCAAAAGAAAGGAGAAAACAAGCAAACAAAAGGAAAAAAAAAAACCCCATTACTTATAACATGGTGATGACTATGTACCTATGAATAATCACTCTACATGTAAATGGACTAAATGTTCTAATAAAAAGACATAGGGTAGCTGAATAGATAAGAAAACAAGACTCAGGAATATACTGTCTACAAGAGACTCACCTCAGAAGGAAACACACAAATATACTGAAAGTAAAGGTATAGAAAAGGATAGTTCATGCAAATAAAAATGAAAAAAAAATGGGGTGACAATACTTATATTGAACAAAATAAACTTTAAGACTAAAACTATAACAAGAGACAAAGAAGGACATTACATAATTATAAAGGGATCAGTCCAACAAGAGGACATCACTCTTATAAATATTTATGCACCCAACATAGGAGCAACAAAATACATAAAGCAAATATTGACAGGTATAAAGGCAAACAACAATAACACAATCATAGGAGGAGACTTTAACACCCCACTGACACCAATGGACAGTTCTTCCAGACAGAAAATTAACACGGATACAGTGGCCTTAAAAGATATGCTAGAACAGATGGATTTAATTGATATTTTTAGAGCATTACATCCCAAAGCAATATAATATACATTCTTTTCAAATGCACATGGAACATTTTCCAAAATAGACCCCATGTTAGGCTACAATGCAAGCCTCAATAAATTTAAGAAAATTGAAATCATATCAAGTACACTCTCTGACCACAACAGTATGAAACTAGAAGCCAATTACAAGCAAAAAACAGAAAAACACACGAACACCTGGAGGCTAAACAATATGCAACTAAACAATGAATGGGTCAACAATGAGATTAAAGGAGAAATCAAAAGGTACATCGAGACAAACAAGAACAAAAACACAACCACCCCAAAGTCTATGGAACACAGCAAATGCAGTCCTGAGAGGAAAATTCATAGCAATGCAGTCCTACCCAAAGAAATAAGAAAATTCTCAAATAAACAGTTTAATCTTACATCTAAGAAAACTGGAAAAAGATCAGCAGACAAAACATAAAATCAGCACAAGGAAGGAAATAATAAAAATAGAGTAGAAATAAATGAAATTGAGACTAAGAAGACAATACAAAAGATCTATGAAACAAGAGCTGGTTCTTTGAAAAGATAAACAAAATTGTCAAACCCTTAACCAGACCCCTTAAGAAAAAAAGAGAGAGGACCCAAGTAAGTAAAATCATAAATGAAAGAGGAGAAGTGATAACAGACACCACAGAAATACAAGAAATTATAAGAAAATACTATAAACAACTATATGCCAACAAACTTGGTAATTTGGAAGAAATGGATAGATTCTTAGAAACACACAAAATTCCAAGGTTAAATAAAAAAGGAGCAGAAAATATAAATAGGCCAATAACTAATAACAAAATTGAATCAGTAATCAACAAGCTCCCAACAAACAAAAGTCTTGGACTAGATGGGTTCACAGGTGAATTTTACTGAACATTCAAAAAAGAGTTTACACCAATACTTCTCAAACTATTTTTAAAAATCCAGGAAGAGGGCAGGCTCTCAAACTCATTTTATGAGACCGCCATTTCCCTGATTTCCAAACCAGATAAAGACACTATGAAAAAAAACAAAACAAAAAAACTATAGGCCAATATCCCTAATGAGCATAGATGCAAAAATTCTCAAGAAAATATTAGCAAATTAAATTCAGTAATACATTAAAAAAATCAAGTGGGATTCATTCTTGAGATACAAGGTTGGTTCAATACCCATAACTCAAATTAACATGATACACCACATAAAAAAATGAAAAATAAAAATGATATGGTCATTTCAATAGACATAGAAAAAGTGTTTGACAAAATTTAGCAGGTAGTTATGATAAAAACCCTCAATGAAGTGGGAATAGAAGGGACACATCTAAATTTAATAAAAGCTATAGTTTTGGTGTGGTTTGTTTTTTTTTTTTTTTTTTTGGTTTTCTTTTTTTTGGGGGAGGGGGTGAGAGGGGGAATTCCCTGGCTTGGAATCAAACCCAGGCTGCAGCATTGAGAATACCAAAGTCTAGCCACTACACCACCAGGGAACTCCCATAAAAGCTATCTATGATAAAACCAGAGCTAACATCATATTCAATGGGGAAAAGCTAAAAACATTCTCCTTAATATCAGGAACAAGACACTGTCACCATTATTATTCAGCATAGTACTAGAAATCCTAGCCACAGCAATCAGAAAAGAAAAACAAATAAAAGGCATACAAATAGAAAAGGAAGTAAAATTATCATTAATTGCAGGTGACATGATACTGTGTATAGAAAATTCCAAAGATTCAACCCCAAAATTATGGCACTGATAAATAAATTTAATAAGGTTGCAGGATACAAAATCAATATCCAGAAATCAGTTGCATTCTTATATACCCATAACAAACTAGCAGAAGGAGAAATTAAGAAAACAATCCCATTTACAACTGCTTTTTAAAAAAATACCTAAGAATAAATTCAACCAAGCAAGTAAAAGACCTGTACTCAAAAAATTATAAGACATTAAAGACAGAAGTCAAAGAAGACACAATAAATAGAAACACATACCATGCTCATGGATAGGAAAAATTAATATAGCTAAAATGTCCATACTGCCCAAAGCAATCTATAGATTAGGAAAAATTAATATAGCTAAAATGTCCATACTGCCCAAAGCAATCTATAGATTCAATGCAATTCCCATCAAAATACCAATGGCATACTTCACAGAAACAGAACATATGATCCTAAAATTTATGTGGAACCATAAAAGACCTAGAATAGACACAGCAACCTTGAGAAATAAGAACAAAGTTGGAGGAATCACACTATCAGACATTAAATTATACTACAAGGCCACAGTTATCAAAACTGTATTGGCATAAAAATAGACATGTAGATCAACGGAATAGAATAGAGAGCCCAGAAATTAATCCATGTCTATATGGTCAATTAATCTATGATAAAGGAAGCAAGAATTTACATTGGGGGTAAAGACAGTTTTTTCAACAAATGGTACTGGGAAAACTGGACAGGTACATGCAAAAAAATGAAATTGGACCACTTCTTATACCATATAAAAAAATAAACTCAAAATGATTGAAAAACCTAGATATAAGACCTGAAACCATAAAACTCCTTAGAAGAAAATATAGGAAGTAACCTCTCAGACTTTACCCTTAGTAATACCTTCTCAGGCAAGGGAAATAAAGAAAAAAATAAACAAATGGGACTATGTCAGACTAAAAAGGTATATTATAGCAAAAGAAACCATTAACAAAATAAAAACATTTTATAGAATAGGATAAAATATTTGCCAATAAGGCATCTGATAAAGGGTTAATATCTAAAATTTATAAGAAACTCATACAACTAAACCTCAAAGAAAGAAACAACCCAATGAACACATGGGCAGGAGACCTATATAGACATTTCTCCAAAGAGGACATACAGATGGCCAATAGACACATGAAAAGATGTTCAACATCACTGATCATCAGAGAAATGCAAATCAAAACCACAATGAGATAACACCTTACTCCTGTCAGGATGACTATTACCAATAAATCAACCAACAAGTGTTGGTGAAGATGTGGAGAAAAAGAAACCCCTTTGCACTGTTTGTGGAACTGCAAATTCATCCAACCACTATGGAAAATAGTATGGAAGTTTCTCAAAAAATTAAAAATGGAATTACCTTATGATCCTGCAATTCCACGCCTGGGTATTTTTCCAAATAAATCCAAAACACTAGTTCAAAAAAATATATGCACCCCTATGTTTATTGCAGCATCGTTCACAATAACTAAGACATGGAAACAACCTAAGTGCCCATCAATAAATTATTGGGTGAAGAAGCTGTGGTACATTTACACAATGGAGTATTACTCTGACATAAAGAAGAATAAAATCTTACCTTTTGCAGCAAAATGGATGGAACTAGAAGATGTCGTGCTAAGTGAAATTAGTCAGACTGAGAAAGACAAATATCATATGATCTCACTTATATGTGGAATCTAAAGAACAGAATAAACGAACAATTAAAAAGAAAAAAATATTCTTGGATAATGAAAATAGTTTAGTAGTTGGCAAGGGAAGGGAGGAAGGGGTATGGGAAAGGAGGGAGAAGGATTCAAATATGTGGTGATGAAAAAAAAAATGACTCTGGGTGTTGAGAACATGCTGAAGGTGGTCATTGTCCCTACCTATTGGGGATTCATGGAGCTCTCACCCTCTCTGATCTAAAAGGGGAAGATCCACCTGGGAGACTGTGTTGACTTCTTCAGTCAGGATGAACTGGAAACCTTGCTGAGATATCAATTGTATCCTAATGGACCCTAGATGAGGATAAATTAATTCAGTTACTAGTTTTAAAAACATTGGCCTAAGAAGCAGGCCCCCAAAGCCCCTGTCACTGGGTGGTTACATAATGGAAATTCCATTGAGCCCACAGCCTGTTGACTTTAGGCCTAGATGGTTATTCAGACATTATCACCTATCTGGGGGATCCAGGAAGGCCTGTAAGGGATGCTAACCCACAGTGATTGTAATCAGCAAGTTGGGGACATGAATTACAAGGTTGGGAGTAATTATCTATGGCAGGATATAGGGAGGGGCATTCTCATGATTCAGGCTCAGGACAGTCTATTGCTCAAGGTTAGGAGCCAAGAGTTGATCAAGAAGATGATTAACACTGTGGACTACAAAAAAGGTGACACTGAAGACTGAAGAACTAGAGAAAAGGAGACTAGAAATTCCTATAGTGTGGGTGTGTGTGTGTGGCGGGGGTCCTTCATTTCATTGGTATCAGATCCACTTCTCTAGAATCACTCTCAATACCAATATCTGTATCAGTCAGGATTATCCACAGAAACAGAACCTACAGAATGTGTTTGTGTATGTATGTATGGGGGGGGGGGGCGGTTATTATAAGGAATTGGTTCACATGATTATGGGGGCTGACAAGTCATACAGTAGACAAGCTGGAGACTCAGGAGAGCCAATGTTTTAGTTCAAGTCCAAAGATGGGAAAATAATGATGTTTCAGCTCAAGATAATCAGGAAGGACGAGCTCTCTTTTCTGTACAAGAGTCAGCCTTTTTGTTTTGTGTATTTAGGCCTCCAGTTGGTGGATGAGGCCTACTCACATGAGGAGGCAAAATCTGCTTTACTCAGTCTACTGCTTCAGATATTAATCTCCTCTGGAAACACCACCACCGACACACAGAACAGCATTTGACCAAATGTCTGGGTTTTCAATGACCTAGTCAAGTTAACACACAAATTAACCATGATGCTTACTTAAAAATGATATATAAGAATAATTTGAAATTATTTACATTTCTATACACTAGGCACAAATATTTACAATATGTAACTTTAAAAGAAATACAAATTAGGATAAAGAGGAGATGGTACATACATACAATGGAATATTGCTTGGCCATGGAAGGGAATGAGATCTTGCCATGCGTGATGGCATGGATGGATCTGGCGTGTGTTGTGCTGAATGGAGTGTCAGACAGAGAAAAACAGATGCAATGTGATTTCACTTACATTGCTAAAAATGTCAACAAACAAAACAGAAAAAAACTTGTAGATACAGAGAACATTTTGATGGTTGACAGAAGGGAGGGAGATTGGGGGACAGGGTGAATAAGGTGAAGGGATTAAGAAGTACAAATGGATTGATACAAAGTAGTCATGGGAATGTAAAATAAAGCACAGGAAATGTAGTCAATAATATGGTAATAATTATGTACAGTGCCAGGTAGGTACTAGACTAGTCAGGGGGATAATTCTTAAATTATATAAATGTCTAACTACTCTGCTGTACACCTAAAATTAATATAAAATAATACTGAATGTCAACTATAATTGAAAAATTTAAAAAGAGGGGGGAAAGTGAAGGGGAATATAAGTTGAAATTTTTAGATATAAAATAAATAAGTCATGGGGATGTAATGTACAGCATGAAGAATATAGTCAGTAATGTTAGGTAGGACAATGAGGACTCCAATTTTCTTTTACTGAAACTTCTCCTGCTAAGTTGTTTTGCAGACATGGTTCAATGGACACAATAGGTGAGAAAGCCAATGGACACAAACAGGACCACCAGGTTCCAGGAATGGGATAACCACAGACTTATAGAACAGAATGCCTCCCCACTAGGATGACCTGGCTGTTCCAAGATGGATGTCCTACCCCCTCAGCTGCCCTGACCCTTAAATGATCCACACTCCTTCCCCTCTGGGCTGATGACTTTCTTAGCCTCAGTCTTCTGCATCCAGATGTTCAAATAAACTGCTTTATTTTGCTTTGCTTAGGCCTCATGTGTTTCCTTCTCACTCCAGACCTAACAAATAATATTGTGATAGTGTGGTATGGTGTCACTTGGTTGCTAGACTTATGGTGATCATGTCTTAGGTATGTAAATGTTAAGTAACTATCATGTACATCTGAAATCAATATAGCATTGCATGTTAGCCATATTCTAATAAGTCTTTTTACAAATAAACAAAATTCCTCAAGAAGAAGAGATACCATTTATAATAGATACAAAAAATATAGGATACCTAAGAATTATCTAACCAAAGGTGAATAAAATCTTTAAGGAGGTTATTATGATACTTTATTGAGAAAACATAAAAAAGAACTAAATAAATTGGGTGATATTGAATATTTATAGATAGGAAGGCTCAATAATGTGACAATTCTAGTACTCCTCAAATTGATGTACAGATTCAATGTCATCTCAAACTATCATAAAGGGATGTACATGGATTCTAAAATTTATGTAGAAAAATAAAAAAGTAAAGGAAAATCAAGTGCCTTTTTGAGGATAAAACAAAATGATATATCAAGATCACAAACCTATATTAAGGAATGATAATGAAACCAGAGAGCAAATGAGTCCAGGCTCGTGTTGCCTGCACCTTTCAGCCAACAGAATTGAGAGAGGCCAAACAAAGGAGCACCCCCACACCCATTATAGACTCGTTTTTCCTAGTTCTTTAGCTCTCAGTTTCCCCTTTTTCCTAGTCCATAATAATTCATTTCCATCATGTAAATGCCAGTGACAGGGGCTTTGGAACCTGCTTTCTGGGCCAATACTTTAAAAACTATTAACTGATTTAATTTCTCTTCTAGAGGCCATCAGGATATAAGTGACACCTCAGCAAGGCTTCCAGTCCATCCAGACTAAAGAAGTCAACAGTCTCCCAGGTGGATCTCAGAACCCTTCCCTTTTTAGATCAGAGAAGATAAGAGCTCTGTGGACCCCCAGTAGGTAGGGACAACGACCATCTTCAGGAGGAAGCAGATACAGAAGATGAGACCTCCAGTCCCTCAACTTCCCATAGAGATTTGTGGGAATCATGTCTCACAAGAGAAAAGTGCAAAAGGCAGACAGAATAGTGGGGATCTCAGGACCCCTCCCATAGGACTCGCCCTGCTGGAGTAGTCACCACCCTGACACCACCCTTTCACTAGCAATCCCTGCCCCAGGTTAGGCAGCCACAGGAGGAGGTTCCAGGCACATACAAGGAAGTTATGGGGCACAGGAAGCTCACTAGTTTGAGCCAGTTCCTAACGCCTGCGCAATGAGAGTTACAACAACCTTCATTTCACCTGGGCCTCATTATGCCATCATTGTAGTATACATATGCCTGGAAGTTCATTAATATTATTACAACTGATTGAACTCTGGGAAAGGACATGCGCAGTTAGAAAAGGTGATGTAATAAGCCCCCATGTAAATCAAAACTGTCATTCCAAAGGCCCCACAACCAGATAGGCACAACCTCTTACAACTAAAGAAAATAAAAGCACCAAAGCCTTATTAATCGGGCCTCTTGAGCCATTTTCCTGCTCTGGTCCACTCCAATCTCTTATGAATGTACTTTGCCTTTGCCATCCGAGGCCCTTGAGCCACTCCTGCTCGGGTCCACTCCTTACTCTTTGGAATGTACTTTCCCTTTAATAAACTATCTCTTTGTTTCACCTAATTTTCCTTTCAATAACCTGTTTCTTGGTTTCACGTCTACATTTTGGTGTGTGTCTTGTTCAATTCTTTGCTTGAAATACCAAGAACCTGGACACGGTGCTAAGAAGGACCCATTCTTGGATAACAGTTTCAGCTTCTTGGAGCCCACCTCTTTATGCTGGCTAACCAGTTATTCTGATAGTGTCATCAACCCAGGAATTAGGTTTAGAACAGCCTAGAAAGAATGCCGGGCTATAAAAATTATAATCAGCAAGCATGGGGACATAAATCATACCTTTTAGGAGGCAAGGGATAGTCTAAGAGTCAGGCTAGTAACAATCTATTGTTTAAGACCAGGGACTGGGGTAAAGGAGGGTAGAGACTCTATAAGGCCTATAGAGTCTTACGTCCAGCCCTCCTTCAGTAATGGTACAGATATGAAATAGTCTTTAAAATGAAATTCAATCTTTACCTCATGTCATACACAAAATCAATTCTAAATAGATAAAGACAAATATTAAAACTTTTAAAATGTTTGAACGTCATATATGAGAACAGGTTCTTGACCTGAGTATAGTGAAGGATTTGTTAAATTTGATTTAAACAATACAAACCCTAATGATTCTGATTGTTTCCAGTGTGTGTTATTTCCCACACCAACCAAGTTCTTTCCCACACCATCTGGCTGTCTTACAAGTCAATTTAATTCTGACATTACCTACCTGGAGGTAGCATCAGACCACACAGGGCAAGAGCTCAGCCCTACACCTTCATTTCAGATGCCAATTATACAAGTAAATCCACCGTTGTCCTCTGTACTTCTGACTGACTGGCTGGCTATAGGTTGAAGGTTCCAATAACACTTTCTTTGGGTTTAGTTAATTTGCTAGAGCAGCTGACAGAACTCAGAGAAACATTTTGCTTGTTAGATTACCAGTTAATTATGGAAGGATGTAACTCAGTGTTACCGGAAAGTGGGGTGTCCTTGTCGACACGATGTCCACAGATTCTTGGTATCTCGAGCAAAGAATTGAACGAGACACACACAGAGGTAAAGTGGTGAAACAAAGAGATAGTTTATTGAGGGGAAAGTACACTCCAAGGAGGTAGGAGCGGGCTCGAGCAAAGAAAGTGGCTCAGGAGCCCCGATGAAGGAGGCTTAGGGGCTTTTATTCTAAGTCTTCAGGGGAGACAGCTCTGGGCATGTGTCTCTTGATTGAAAAGTTTGATTGACAAGGGGTCTGCCTTCTGACTGCGCATGCCCTTTCCCAGAGTTCAGTCTGTTATGATATTAATGAACTTCTGGGCATATGTATGATATTACAATGATGGTGTAATGAGGTTCAGGTAACTCTCACTGCCCAGGCCTTAGGAACTGGCCCAAGTTGGTGGGCTTCTTGGGCCCTCTGACTTCCCTGTCTTTGTCTGGAGCTTCCTCCTAGCCTGGGGCAGGATTTACATGTGAAAGGGTGGTATCCAGGCAGAACAATTCCAGCAGGCAGTCTCATGGTGGGGGTGGAGATTTCCCTATTCTGTCTGCCTTCCTCACATTCTCTTGGGAGGCCTGATCCCCACAAATCTCCATGGGAAGCTGAAGGACTGGAGGTCCTTCTGTACCTGCTTCCTGCTGAAGATGGTTGTTGTCCCTACCTATTGGGGATCCACGGAGCTCTCACCCTGTCTGATCTAAAGGGGGAAGGGGTCTTGAGATCCACCATGTTGACTCCTTTGGTTGAGATGGGCTGGAAGCCTTGTTGGGGCACCGCTAGTATCCTGATGGTTTCTAGATTAGGAGAAATAATTCAGTTAGTACTTTAAAGGCATTGATCAGAGAAATAGGTTTTAAAGCCCTTGTCACTAGGTGGTTTCAGGATAGAAAGTCTGTTGCTCGGGGTGAGGAGCCAGAGAAAATTGATAAGGAGAGCGACTAAGAAAAAGTGAAACGAAGAGCTAAAGAACAAGGAAAAGGGGTCTTTAGTGAAGTGGGGGGGATGGCTGCTCCGAAATAGCCAGATGGGAGAGATGCATGGGGCAAGGTATGGGGGGAAAGGTACAAAGCTCCCATGCTCTCTCTGAGTGCCATTCTCCCCAAATCTCCACTTGACAACTAACTTGGAAAACTGAAACCCCATCTTTCGGTGTTTTTATGGAGGTTTCATTACATTAGCATGAATGATTAAATCATTGGTAACGGAGCTCATTCTCAGTTACCTTTTTCCTCCCCAGAGATTGGAAGGTGAGGCTGAAAGGTCGAACCCTCTCTCCTTAGGAGACCTAGGGTCTTTAATTTACATAACAAAAGATACCTTCATGGCTCTTATCACTTGGGAATTTAAGGATTTTAGGAGCTCTGTGTCAGGAACAGGAACTAAAACCAAATACATACTTCTTATATAAATCACAAGCTCTAACTCAAAAGGAAAAAAATTATTAAATTGCCTATTAAAAAACCACAAACCTTTGTTCATTAAAATACACCATGAGGTAAGTTAAAATTGTTGCTACAAACAATGTAGGCAATGACAATGGATCAATACACAGGATGTGAATTAGTAAGAAAGAAGCAAACAACATAATTGTTAAAAGAATCAAAATTCAATCGAGTAAGTTTGAAGATCTAATTGGCTTTATTGAGCAATTTATGAGTCTGGAACCATTCCCTCTAGCAAGTACAGGGGAGTTCCAAGAAGCTATATAATGTGAAAAGCCTTTATAGGTAGAAACTGGGCAGGTCAAGAAAGTTAGTAGCAAAATAAAAGAATGGATTGTTTCAGGGAACAGTGGGGTGCTTATTAAGCAGATTGGCCCAGCTTTTTAGGGGGTGGAGGGAGTAGAGAGGGCCCACATGCCAGACTACCTCATTGGTACTGATCAGAAAATTCCAGATTACATTCCTAGAGAAGGCTAAAACTGCAACAACAGATCAGGTATTGAGTCTAGGTTTAGTGTCACGGGCTTTAGCACAAGTGACTCCATTTTGGGCTTTTGGTTTTCTTTTCATTTTAGAGAAATCTCGCCTCCCAACATGGCCGATAGCCTAGTCCAGAACCACCCTCCCCGCTGAGTTACTTCCTGGTTCTTCTCCCTGAACCCCTGTTCCCGCCAACCCTAGCCTGTGCACGGGAAACACTGTTACTATGGAAATGCTGTGCTATAAATTTCCCCACCCTGCCTGTGCTCCGGGCTCAGACTTTGGAAACATCTCCTCTGAGCCCGCCTGCGTAAAATAAACCACCTGCACTTGCAAGTGCTCCTAGTGCCGCTTGGTCTTCCCGACACGTGAACGGGTAGAGCCTTCTGCAACAATCTTGATCAACTTTCCCTGGCTTCTAACCTTGAACATAAATAGACTCCCTAGCCTGAATCATAAGAATGCCCCTACATCCTGCCATAAGATGATTATCCTGAAACTAATAATTTATGCATTTTCCATCATGTAACTGATGCGGGCCAAACAAAGGAGCCCTCCCCCACCTCACTAGAGACTCCTTTTCCTTGTTCTTTAGCTCTCAGTTTCACCTTTTTCCTAGTCCAACATCTTAATCGCCTCCTTGATCAATTTTCTCTGGCTCCTCACCCTATGCAACAGACTGTCCCTCATAGGTAATTATTCTGAAACTTGTAGCTCATGTCTCCAGCCTGCTGATTACAGTCACATAGGCAAGCATCCCTTCCAGGCCTTTCTGGACCTAGGACAGGGGATGACACCCGAATGACCATCTGGACTAGAAGTCAACAGGCCGTAGGCTCAATGGACTTTACATCACAGTGACAATGGCTTTGAGACCTATTTCTTAGAGCAATGCCTTTAAAACTAATAACTAATTTAATTTCTCCTTATGCAGGGACCATCAGGATACTAGTGGTACCCCAACAAGGCTTCCAGTCCATCTCGACCGAAGAAGTCAACATGGTGGATCTTGAGACCCCTTCCCCTTTTAGATCAGACAGGGTGAGAACTCCGTGGATCCCCAATAGGTAGGGACAATGACCATCTTCAGCAGGAAGCAGATACAGAAGATGAGACCTCCAGTCCCTCAGCTTCCCATAGAGATTTATGGGGGTCACATCTCTCAAGAGAAAAATGAGAAAGGCAGATAGAATAGGGGGAATCTTGGGACCGCTCTCATAGGACTCGCCCTGCTGGAGTAGTCACCACCCTGATGCTGCACTGTCAGTCCCCAGAGGATTACAGCCAAGACCGCTGTAAAGGATTACAGCCAGGCCCCTGTAAAGGGTGAAAGCCAGGCCCGCCGCCCAGGCTTGACCTTGGTATAATCAGTCCCTGTCTGGGGCTGAGGAATTCCTGGGGCTGACAGTTACTGCGCATGTACCGCCTTATGTGACCATGAAAACCTAAACAACTGCTACTGGGCAGATGCGGCACGATGCCACTTTTGTTTGAATACGTATATATAGTCCCAGGTGCGCAGTAAAGTGGCTTGCTCGCTGGATTGTTTATGGTCCCCCATGTCAGCTCTGTGTGTTTTTTCAAGTGGGTGTACCACCGCCGAAACCTGCCCTGCCTGGAAACCTTGGCAATGACACACACTTCCACTAGCAATCCCAGCCCTAGGCAGGCAGCCCCAGGAGGAGATAGGTTCCAGGCACATACAGGAAGTTATGGGGCACAGGAAGCTCACTAGTTTGAACCAGTTCTTAACGCCTGTGCAATGAGAATTACGGTGACCTTCAACTCACCTGAACCTCATTATACCATCATTGTAATAACATAAATGTGCCCGGAAGTTCATTAATATCATTACAACAGACTGAACTCTGGGAAAGAACATGTGCAGTCAGAAGGCGTTATGTAATAAGCCCCTGTCAATCAGACTTGTCAATCAAGAGACCCCATACCCATAAGTGTATCCCCTGAAGACATGGAAGAAAATAAAAGTACCAAAGCCTCATTAATAGGGGCTCTTGAGTCATTTTCCTGCTCGACCCCACTCCTACCTCTTCAGAGTGTACTTTCTTTCAATAAACTATCTCTTTGTTTCACCTCTATACTTTTTTGTGTGTCTTGTTCAATTATTTCCTCAAGATACCAAGAACCTGGACACCATGCTGATGAGGGCACCTTATTTTCCAGTAACATAACAGTTCAGTGACAGGGGCTTTGGGGCCTGCTTCCTGGGCCACTGCTTTTAAAATAGTTAACTGAATTAATTTCTCCTCATGTAGGGGCCATCAGGATATAAGCAATACCCTAGTAAAGCTTCCAGCCCATCCCTACAGAAGTCAACACATTATCCCAGACAGATTTTGAGACCCCCTTCCCCTTTTAGATCAGAGAGGGTGAGAGCTCCGTGGATCCCCAATAGGTAGGGACAACGACCATCCTCAGTAGGAAGCAGATACAAAAGATGAGACCTCCAGTCCCTCAGCTTCCCATGGAGATTTATGGGGGTCACATCTCTCAAGAGAAAAGTGGGGAAGGCAGACAGAATAGTGGGGATCTCAGGACCCCTCCCCTGGAACTCGCCCTCCTGGAGTAGTCCCCACCCTGACACCACCCTTTCACCAGCAATCCCTGCCCCAGGCTAGGCAGCCACAGGAGGAGGTTCCAGGCACATATAAGCCCACTAGTTCCTAACACCTGCACAGTAAGAGCTGAAACAACCCTTACTTCATCTGAGCCTCATTCTATCATCATTATAATACCACACATTTGCCTGGAACTTCATTCATATCATTATAACAGACTGAACTCTGGGAAAGAACATGTGCAGTTAGAAAAGGTGATGTAATAGGCCCCCCTGTCCATCAAAACTGTCAATCAAAAGGCCCCACACCCAAATGGGCGTAACCCCTTACAATTAAAGAAAATAAAACTACCAAAGCCTCATTCATTGGGGCCCTTGAGCCACTTTCCTGCCCCGGCCCACTCCTACTTTTTTGGGGTGTACTTTCCCTTTAATAAACTACATCTTTGTTTCACCTTATTTTCCTTTCAATAAACTGCTTCTTGGTTTTGATGGATTCAGCACAAAATGGTTCCCGCACCACCATCTTAATCAGTTGACGTCCCCCTCCCTTCCCCTGTCTGGCGGTGACTTAGCTTAGCTTGGGAAACCCACCCTAGTCTGGGGAATTGAAACCTATCCCTGACCAATCAGAAGCAGCCACCTGTACTCCCTCCGCATTTTGCCCGCTAACCCCTCCTACCTATGTAACTACCCTCCCAACCATGGGAGCTGCTGTTCTCCCATTGTGAGACAGTCGGCAGGTCGCTTAATAAAGCTTGTCACTACCGCCCGGTGTTTCGGCTCTTTTCTATCAAGTTTCACCTCTACACTTTGGTGTGTGTCTCTTCAATTTTTTGCTTGAAATACCAGGAAACTGGATACTGCCCTGAGAACGACCCATTTTCTAGTAACACAAAGATGCTTTTGAACATCACTGTGCCAGAGATCATGCCATATGCACCATTTCCCTCACAGAATGTATCCCAGACTCCCTCTTTAAACAAGGGAAGGTACAACATGTACAACAGCCCAATCCAGGGATCAGGAGCTTTGAAGCTAACCATTCAATGACTCCAAGAACATACGGTTTTCAGTGAACTGCGTGGAAAACACCACAGGCAGCAGCCCTGGGTATTTCATTTCATTTCATCTTGTCAACTGAAATAGCTGGAGCTAAAGTCATGGACTCAGAAGTAAAACGTTGTTAAGTTTTTAAATCTCAGGTTGTCTGAGCAGTCCCATGTCTCCTGTGCTTGTAGCCGTGGGGGAGTCCCTGTACCTCTCTGCCTCAGTTGTCTCATCTGTGTGAGGGCAACAATGACTGGCACTGCATGGCACTGAATTAACTATAATGAATTTTCCTTCCTCTCTTGTTTCTTGGCCTCGGTGCCACCCACTCCCCCACCCCTCCTCCACTTCCTTGGCCACTCCTCCCAGGGTCTTCTCTACTCAATCTCCTGATGGACATGTTGGAAGGCTTGGGCCTCCGTCCTCACCCTGTGTCCACATCCTCTGCGGGGTGAGCTCATTTGTCCCTGGACTTTAAATATTACATCCTTGCTGGTCCTGCCTTAGTTCTGTGTCAGGCCCTGGCCTCTTCCCTCAATTCCAGACTCACGTATCTGACCATAGGCTTGACCTACCCCTTCAAATCTCAAATGAGATTCTCAGATTTCCCGTGTGGAGAATCAAATCTTGGTTTTCGCTCTCCATGGACCTGCTCTGCCCAGCTCCTGGTCCTCACGTTCTCAGGGATGCTGCCTCCTCTTCCCAGGTGCCCCAACTACAATGCCTTCTTTTCCCTCACTTCATAGCCAGTTCTTATGTCTGGAGCTCACCCACTTCTCTCCCCTTCTATCTCCAGAATTCTTGTCAGACCCTCTCAGCTCCCTCATTCACCATTATGCGGGCTTTTGCCCCAGCTCACTGATGGTCCATCCTGCACTCAGGAACCAGAGGGATGCTCTGATCCTGTGAGTGAGGAACCTGCTTTGTAATGTCAGCTGTGGCTTTGTCTGACCAGTCCCAAGTGGGGAAAGGGCTGTAAGAGCCTGTGTGAGCCAAGCTGTCAACCCAGCCAGGTTTGTACTGACCATTGCAATACTGAGTACCAGCTAAATGCCCCATTTTTCCTGTTAGGTCCAGGGTCAAGAGGGAAGCACACAAGGCCAAAGTAAAGCAAAATAAAGCAGTTTATTTGAACATCTGGATGTACATGGACTGAGGCTGAGAAAGGCATCAGCCCAGAGGGGAGGGAGTGTGGATCATTTAAGGGTCAGGGCAGCTGAGGGGGTAGGTCATCCATCTTGGAACAGCCAGGTCGTCCTAGGAGGGAGTCAATCTGTTCTGTAAGTCTGTGGTTATCCCATTCCTGGAACCTGGTGGTCCTGTTTGTGTCCATTGGCTTTCTCACCCATTGTGTCCATAGAACTGTCTGCAAAACAACTTAGCAGGAGAAGTTTCAGTAAAAGAAAAATGGAGTCCTCTTTGCTCTACCTAACACTTCCCAATTTGTAAAATTAGTAGAGGCCACGCTTGACCCAGGCCTCCCAACTCCTGGCCTCTGCCAGGGAGAAGTGCCTGGACTGCTCTGAGTACAGAGACTACTGGGGCTCTTGGATGTGGCGGGGGAAGAGGGAAGACATGGATTTTGCTTGCTCCCACTCCCAGTTTTGACCAAATCCCTGTGGCCGCCCTAATCCACCCTAATGGACCCCAAGCCGGCTCAGGCCCTGTGGGAGCAGCCTGCTAATCCCTGGAGCTGAGGGCTCACCATCTGTCTCCAGGATGCCCTTTGCTCTCTCGGCTCCACAGAGCCAAATCCAAGGCCTCAGACAGGAATGATGGTAAAAGTATCTTTTGGCCAAGTCCCTTCACCCTTGGCCCTCAACGTTGAGATGGGGAATCTCAGGTACAGAGAGCCTCACCGGGTGTGAGTCACTGCTTCAGACGCCAGATGCCAGGAAAGCTTTAGAAACGACCAGAAGAGCAACTCCTAGGGCTTCCTCATCAGCTGCAGGGGTGGGGGTGTGGGCTGCAGGGCAACCCAGCCCAGTCCCCTCTTTCCATCAGAGGCCTTGCAGGCTGCTGGTTTCACACCGACCTGGGTACAAACCCTGATGCTGACACATGCCAACTGTGTGACCTTGGGCGAATCACTTAACTCCCTTCGGTCTCTATTTCCCCATCTGCTAAATGGGGCTGTTTAAAGTCTCTGCAGTGTTGTTGTGCGTGTGTTAATTAGAATCCTGGCCAATATTAAAGATCTGCTTGCTATGGTCCCTTCCTCCCCAGCCCTGATCTCCCTCCTCCTGCTCTGGTCCACTCAGCTCACTCTGCCTGTGCACCTTTCTCATTCCAGTGCCCCGTTTACCACAGGGTTTTGCACGGAGAACGTTGGGGTGTACATTAGGCACCTGGAGCCCAGACTGGTGGCCAGGAAAGGGAGGGAGAGAAAAACAGAAAAAGGATGGGGGGATGGGGGGGGGGGGGGGGGGGAGAGAGAGAGAGAGAGAGAGAGAGGGAGAGAGAGAGAGATGGAGAAAAAGACAGAGACCAAGGGACAGAGAGGGACAGAGTGTGTGTGTCAGAAACTGCCCAGGAGACACACAGCCAGAGACAGTCAGGAGAAAGACAGTGAGAGACAGTCAGGTCAGACAGACCGAACACAGGAAAGAAACACACCTAGGGAGTAGGACAGGGAGGGAAAGACGCAGCTGGAGCCAGTTCTGCGCACACCCCTGCTCCGGAGGGGCCTCCCCCCATCAGCCTCTCATCCCTTCCCCACAATCCTTAAATCCTCTCTCACTAGGGGCCCTGCGCATCTGTCACAGCCGCGTCCGGGTCGGACAGCGGCTGGTGCAGGTGAGTGTGGCTACGGAGTGGGGCCTGGTGCGCGCGCGCGGGGGACGGGCTCCAGGACGAGCGGCCCAGGACCGGCGCTCCGGAGACAGTGGTCGGCAGGGGACCCGTGACAAGGTTCCAAAGGGTGTCGAGAGCACGGGGGAGGCCTGGGAAGGGGGCTGAGTGATATCCCGCATTCGCTCGGGTTGACTCAGCCAACATTTACCGTGCGCCTCCCGAGGCCCCGGGGCTCCCGTTCCCCCCGCGTCATCCCCGGCCGGGCCCTGCGGGCGTCCCCCGGTTCTGTTCTCCTCCCGCAGACGGGGAGCCGATGGCACAGCCTCGGGGCCCCCCGGAGCCGCCGCTGCTGGCGCTGCTGCTGGCGCTGCTGCTGCTGGGGGCGCAGACGGGCGCGGCGGGCGCGGCGGGCTCGGTGCGCCTGGCGGGCGGCCTCACGCTGGGCGGCCTGTTCCCGGTGCACGCGCGGGGCGCGGCGGGCCGGGCGTGCGGGCCGCTGAAGAAGGAGCAGGGCGTCCACCGGCTGGAGGCCATGCTGTACGCGCTGGACCGCGTCAACGCGGACCCGCAGCTGCTGCCCGGCGTGCGCCTGGGCGCGCGGCTGCTGGACACCTGCTCGAGGGACACGTACGCGCTGGAGCAGGCGCTGAGCTTCGTGCAGGCGCTGATCCGCGGCCGCGGCGACGGCGACGAGGCGGCCGCGCGCTGCCCGGGGGGCGTGCCTCCGCTGCGTGCCGCACCCCCCGAGCGCGTCGTGGCCGTCGTGGGCGCCTCGGCCAGCTCCGTGTCCATCATGGTCGCCAACGTGCTGCGCCTGTTTGCGGTGAGGCCCGGCCCCTCTCTCCCGTCCCCACCTTTGGGCTGGCCCGGGGCCTGGTCTCCTCGCAGAAGTCACTCCGGGTCGCAGAGCTGCTTCAGAGAGGCCTGTTGGACAGGAAGCCCATCGGGCCCGCCCCACCGCCCCGGCCTCCTTGTCGGCGGCCGCCCCGCGCTCACACAGCCCGCCCCGTGCGTGGATCGGGGAGACGGGCCCCGGGGCGGACGCGGCGGCCCCTTCCCCCAGCACTGAGCGAGGCCAGAGCAGCCTGGACGGCAGCCCTCCCTGGGCCGCTCGTTCTGCTGTCCTCGCTGGGGGCGCACCCCGCACCGCCTCGAATGGGGGTCCTGACCCTGGGACCTGTGCGGAGCTCTGGGTGATGAGCGAGTTTCCCCTGGAGCCAGGACTGCTGCCCGTGGGGCAACTGTCCACTGGGACAAGCTCCTGGGGGCTCTGGGTGCGGGGTGGGCGTTCAGGTCCTGTACCCGCTACAGTGTGCAAAGAGCAGCCACGGGCCAGAGCTGGCTCCCCCAGAGCTGCTTTGCGGTTCCTGGTCCAGAAGCAAAGACGAGAGCTTCTGATTGCACGTCTCACGCACATCTTGTGCTCCCAGACACCTTACATGAATTTCTCTAAGGAAGGTCAGCCTGCATGGGAAGGCTTTTCTGAAGCTGAAGGGGCTGCAGCCAGCGGGCTCTGTCTGCCTCCTTGCCTCTCACTTCCCGCTTTGTCTGGTTTTTCTTTCTTTCTCCCTCCCATCCGTCCTCCTGCCCTCTTTCCTCCCCTGTCCCTCTTCCTCTGCCTTCCCCTTTCCATGCATCTTAACATTCCACACTTGCTTTCTGTCCTGCTTCCTGTCTCCCCTACATCGGCTCAGTCGGTCCTTGCAGAACTGCCCCCTCTGACCTCCACACCGGCTCCTGCTCGCTGTTTCCATCATGACTGGGTCTTTCTTTAACATGGCTCCGATTTGCCCCTTCGCTCTGCTGGCCTCTCTTCCGGCTCCCTCAGCCTTCTCCCCTCTCCTTTCCCAGGCCGCCTGCCTCTCCTGGACCAGCTCCCCCTCTTCCTCCCTGCCATCAATTGCTCAGAGAAACCAGGTTCCAAACAGACCCCTCCACTAGGCCAGACACAGCCCCAAAGCACATGCCCCTCTCCAGCTCCCCTAGCTGCTCTGACCCCCTCCTGGGGCTGCCCTGTTGTGGGAATTAGGAAAACTTGTCTCCTCTGGGCTGACAAAGATGTCCCCTTGCAGGGCAGACAGCCGGTGCCTCGCAGCTGGATTGGCCGCAGGCTGCATTGGAGCGCCCCCTGCCCTTTGCTCAGACACACCCTGTGTGTGGTGGCCCTCCCCTCTCCCCTAGGCCCTCAGACCTCCCCTACTCCCCAGACCCACTCACAAGATGCAGATCTGTCCCCACACCTCTGGCCAGCCCAGCAGCTTCCCAAACCTTTGGTGCCCCCATCAGTGTCCTGGGTCCTGGCTGCCCTCCATCCCTGGGATCACTGACCCTCCATCCCTAGCTCAGGTGTCCTTCCCTCCCGCAGATCCCCCAGATCAGCTACGCCTCCACGGCCCCTGAGCTCAGCGACTCCACACGCTACGAGTTCTTCTCCCGAGTGGTGCCACCAGACTCCTACCAGGCCCAGGCCATGGTGGATATTGTGCGGGCACTGGGATGGAACTACGTGTCCACGCTGGCCTCTGAGGGCAACTATGGCGAGAGCGGGGTCGAGGCCTTTGTCCAGATCTCTCGTGAAGCTGGTGAGCTGGGGGCAGGAGGGTCAGAGGCGCCAGGTGAGCCAGAGGCCATCAAACAGGGAAGAACCCGTGAGACGGGGGGACTGGGTCCATGGTGGGGAGCCTGGATGGTGTTCTGTGTGGTCAGGTTTCCCTTTCCTTTGGAGGACTCAGCCCCTGCTCATGGTTCGGTGGGGCCCAGGCTGGGTTTCACCCCTGAAAACCCTTGGCCAGGACCCCAGAGCAATCACACTACACAGTCATGCACAGTGGCAGTCCCGGCGGGTGGATGCGATGGACAAAAGCTGACTTTGGCATCCCCGACACCCAGGGGGGGTCTGTATTGCCCAGTCCATCAAGATTCCCAGAGAACCAAAGCCAGGAGAATTCAACAAGGTGATCAGGCGACTCATGGAGACCCCCAACGCCCGGGCCATCATCATCTTTGCCAACGAGGATGACATCAGGTGGGACAGATGAGGCTAGCGGTCACTGTGTTCTTCAGAGGCTCTCCCTGAAGGCCCTTCCTCCTCTTCTCACCCGTCCTTTCTTCCTTTCCCTCTTTCTCACTCCCCCCACCCCACCCCGCACACTTTCCCAGCTGCCCTCTCTATCTGGTGCCCCCAGAAATGTACTGATCCCGGACCGGGTGGAGATGCCCCAGGTCTAGCCAGGGACACACTCGAGAACATATGTCTGTCTGTGGACTCCGCAGTGTGGGGACCTGTGGGCACCCTGAGGTGCAGAGGCTGCGTATCAGGGAAGGACCCCCGGGGGCAGAGCCGGCAGAGGCCCTGCCTCTGTGCAGTGTGACGTGGAGACCGTGCGTAGAGCCGGAGAGCAGGCCTGGGCCAGAGCTGCCCGGACTGCTGACGACCTGACCAGCCCAGGGCAGGCGTGAGCACGCTATGCACCCAGTCCCCCTGGGAAGTGAGGGTCTCATGGGTGCTGTGGAATGGGATAGATGGAGAAAGAACAAGGAAGCTGACCAGGGCTAAGTTGGAGGACCATCTCAGGCCCTTACTCACCCCCAGTCCTGTTCCTACCAGGAGGGTCCTAGAGGCCACACGCCAGGCCAACTTGACTGGCCACTTCCTGTGGGTCGGCTCAGACAGTTGGGGAGCCAAGACCTCCCCCATCCTGAGCCTGGAGGATGTGGCAGTGGGGGCTATCACCATCCTGCCCAAAAGGGCCTCCATTGATGGTGAGTGCAGGAATGCCCTCCCCTCCTATGCCCCCCACTTCTGCTGTTCTTCCCCACCAGCCCCTTTTGGGGAACCCATTTCCCCCATCGGTAAAATTGTACTAGGTCCATCCTAGGATTCCCAGCTCTGTGGTTCTGATTTCCGCCGATACGCCCCTCCAGGCAGGGTGTGAGTGAGCTGGCACATGAGGAGCAGCACGCCCACCACGGGGCGAAGAGTTGTTACTTGCTTAGTGTTTGTTCTGTTCTTTACATTAAACACCTTACGCCTGGTCCTGCCAGGACACTGTGATTTGAAGGTGGGGTGAGAGGTGAGAAGAGTCCAGTAGGGGTGTTCAAATTGCTCATTTTCTTTCACAAAGGTTGAACTGAAGACACCCTCATGAGGGGCTTCAGGGCTGTTTATGAAGCACGGACCCTGATAACACTGAGCCCTGACCCTCACATTGATACCTCTTGGGGGTGTACACCCACCCTCACACTCTTTTCCTTTAGAATACACTCAGTTGCGAGTGACAAACTAGACAGAGTAGTTTTAGCAATAAAGGCATTTTATCACAAGGCAAGGGGTCTGAGGGTAAGCAACTTCAGGCTCAGGGCCGTGAGTCAATGATGGTCTCGAAGCCCTGAGCCTGTTTCACCATCCTCTGGGGTTGCTCTGTGTCTTCATGCTGTGGTATCATATGTACAAAGTGGCTGCCGAAGCTCCAGCCATTACATCTTCACAGCAGCATCGTAGCCAGGAAGAAAAGGACAACGCGAAAGTCTTTCATGTAGTGAGGCTCTGAGTTTGCACCAGGATGCAAATTCTATCCTGGAGCCCCCAGCTGGTCGCATGGCCACTCCTAGCTGCCAAGTGAGCAAGTGGTGAAGGGACACAGGAGAACTGGGGCTCCACCCTTCTCCATCCTCCCTCTTAGGATTTGACCAGTACTTCATGTCTCGCTCCCTGGAGAATAACCGCCGAAACATCTGGTTCGCAGAGTTCTGGGAAGAGAATTTTAACTGCAAACTGACCAGCTCAGGTGCCCCATCAGACGACTCGACCCGCAAATGCACAGGTGAGAGCTGCCCAGAGTGGCGAGGGAGGCGAGGGAGATGGTGGGGGGCCAGGTGGAGCAGCTGGGGCCTGGCGCACTTCCTCTGGGCGTCCCTAGGACAGGTGAGGAGCGTATTGGCCGGGACTCCATCTATGAGCAGGAGGGGAAGGTGCAGTTTGTCATCGATGCCGTGTACGCCATTGCCCACGCCCTGCACAGCATGCAGCAGGAGCTGTGTCCTGGGCACACAGGTCTGTGCCCGGCCATGGAGCCCGCTGACGGGCGGACACTGCTGCAGTATATACGAGCTGTCCGCTTCAATGGTGAGTGCCCGCCAGCGCCCCCGCACGGGAGAGCCCCGATGGGATGGGTCTCTCAGTGCGACCCGGGCTGAGTCTCCGTGCGACCCGGGCTGAGTCAGGATTGAAGGGACGCGAGAGGCAGCGTGGCCTAGCGTGCACCCGGGCCTCCTTCCCCAGGCTTCAGCAGCCCCTGCCCCGACTTGCAAAATTCAAGTGTTGGGGAACTTCTCTGTGACCCCTTCCGCCTGGAACCCTCGGCAGCTTGCACACAACTCTCACCTCCACTTCACAGAGCTCGGAGGCATCTGGTCTCTTGGGGCACACAGGGGTACAATGCAGCCAGTGAAGGGTGACCACCTACTGCGGACACGCTACCCACTCTTGAGTCTCGGGCTTCTAAGCACCTCCCCAGCTAGGCCCGGCACTGCGCGAGCACAAGGCGCGGGCCTGGTGTGTCCCCAGGTACCCACAGGGGGCCTGCCACATGCTCAGGGCTTCCGCAGAACCCAGATGAACTTGGCTGTGCTCCTGGCTTGTGGGAAGAGGTACACTTGTACAACTGCTGTTCTTTATGAAATGAAATCTCTATTCTTTCCCCAAATTCGGAGTGCTTTCTCTGTGCTAAGTAGGACAACTTAATTTCACTCCAGATCAGCTCGGCAAGCGGATAGAACAAGCTTCCAAAAGCTATCAAGCGGATTGTTCGAATCAGTACCCATTTCATGCCAACATCTGAATCTCTGTGCAAGTCTGCACTCATACTTTCTCCTAGACATTTAAGCTTTCTTTTTGCTTTTTAATTTGGGATAACACGTACATAGCATGATATATGAGGGCTGCCCAGAAAGTATCCAGCCACATCACATGAGAAATGGAGGCATTTATGGCAGGATTTTTCTGGACAGCCCTCGTATATGTACCATCTTCACTCCTTTTAAGGGTATACTTTAGTTGTGTACATATGTTGCACAACCATGCTCCAGACATCTACTCAACTTGCAAAACTGAAACTCTCTTCCCATTAAACAGTAACTTCTCATTGCCCCCACCAGGCCCTGGCACCCATCATCCTACTTTCTGTCCCTAGGAACTCGATTCCTCTAAGTACCCCATATGGGTGGCGTTGTGCAGTATTTGTCTTTATGACTGGCTTCTTTCCCTCAGCACAGTGCTCTCCAGGCCCATCCTCAGGGCACATCTATCTGAATTGTAAAGGCTGAACCATACTCCAGCGCGTGGCTCGGCCCCATGCCGCTCAGCCACCCAACACCCACGAACACTTAGGTGGCTTTCGCCTTTTGGTTGTTGTGAATAACGCTGCTATGCATGTGGGGGTGCCAGCATCTCTCCAAGTTCTTGCGTGGATTCTTTGGGGTGTATCCCTGGAAGTTGCATTGCTGGATCACGTGGTGATTTTGTGTTTAGTTTTTTGTGGAACCCCCATACTGCTGTCCACAGTGACTGCACCCTCTTACCCTCCCACCGGCAGTGCACAAGGTTTCTGACTTTTCTGTTCTCGCTGACCTTTGTTATTTCCACTGTTTGCCCAGCGGGCATAAAGTGGTGGGTATCTCACTGGTTTGACTGGCGTTTCCCTGATGACATTGCTCATCTTTGCATGCTCTGGTTGAGCTCCCCCTTTATCCTGGCTGGGCCTCCGGCCTCTCCAGGAGGCTGGCTTGGATGGGCTAGAGAACCAGCTGGGGATGCCAGGCTCTCCCTCCAGGCAGCGCGGGAACCCCAGTGATGTTCAACGAAAACGGGGACGCGCCCGGCCGATACGACATCTTCCAGTACCAGGCGGCCAACGGCAGTGCGGGCAGCGGCGGCTACCAGACAGTGGGCCAGTGGGCCGAGATGCTCCGGCTGGACGTGAGCGGCGCAGGCCGGGCTGCAGGTGTGGGGAGGTGGGTCCCCTACTCCTGGCACGTTGGTCACAGGCCCTGTGTCCTGGGTCTCAGGTGGACGCCCTGCAGTGGCTGGGGGACCCTCGGGAGGTGCCGCCGTCTCAGTGTAGCCTCCCCTGTGGGCCGGGCGAGCGGAAGAAGATGGTGAAGGGTGTGCCGTGCTGCTGGCACTGTGAGGCCTGCGATGGGTACCGCTTCCAGGCGGACGAGTTCACGTGCGAGGCCTGCCCCGGGCACATGCGGCCCACGCGCAACCACACGGGCTGCCGGCCCACGCCGGTGGTCCGCCTCACCTGGGCCTCGCCCTGGGCCGTCCTGCCGCTCCTCCTGGCCGTGCTGGGCATCACGGCCACCACGGCCGTGGTGGCCACCTTCGTGCGGCACAACACCACGCCCATCGTCCGGGCCTCGGGCCGCGAGCTCAGCTACGTGCTGCTCACTGGCATCTTCCTGGTCTATGCCATCACCTTCCTCATGGTGGCCGAGCCGGGCGCGGCGGTCTGCGCGGCCCGGAGGCTCTTCCTCGGCTTGGGGACCACCCTCAGCTACTCCGCCCTGTTCACCAAGACCAACCGCATCTACCGCATCTTCGAGCAGGGGAAGCGCTCCGTCACGCCCCCGCCCTTCATCA
>PVJL010004158.1:53648-138054 GCA_004026885.1 Lyroderma lyra
GGAAGGCGGCATGCCCGCCTCCAGCTATTTTTGTGTAAAACAATGAAATTAGTATCTAAGCTGCACTTGCTCTGCTACAATATAGCTCTAAAGATAGAGCAAAGATACCTGATGAATTTTCCTCAAGCAAAGGCTTTATTTCCTGAAGGGAGTTACTGGTGCCCACTGATGAGAGGCGTGGGTTCCTAAATGGCCGGATGTCATGATGTGCGCGCAGCCAAAGCAGAACGCTTAGGGTCTGTCCCTAAGACAGTAATGCCACAGCTTGGGAAATGCCCCGAGGTCTGGAAGGCCCTGGACACTTTCTGTGCTAAGAGAAAGAGGTGTGTGACATCGTGTGACACTGCAGAGCCAGCCCAGTGCTCGGGGCCAGGTGGAGGGTCCCGGGTCAGCCTGTGTTGACAGGGCACGCTCGCCATCCAGGTGAGCCCTTCTCCCTGCCCAGCTATGGTGTACCACGCTCTCCACAGCGGGAAGGGGCTGCCATCTTCCTGCAGAGGCAGCAGCAGAGCTTCCTGTCGGGGCTGAATTTCAGCTCAGCTCATCCTGAAATATTACCTCACGGCCTCACTGCCTGAAACCCCCATGGCCCGCCTCACTCCGGGACAGGCTCCATTCAGTGCCCCCAGCTCACTTAGGGACTCCCCACATGATGCTCTCCTTTTCAGAAACCCTGGAGCCTTTCAAAGAGGCAGGCTCGCTTTGAACTTTACTAGGTTATTTACCAAAATAATGGATGTCAACTGGTA
Organism: Lyroderma lyra; assembly: GCA_004026885.1. Lineage (NCBI taxonomy): Eukaryota > Metazoa > Chordata > Mammalia > Chiroptera > Megadermatidae > Lyroderma > Lyroderma lyra. Next base: position 54,398 of record PVJL010004158.1, read on the forward strand.
TCTCACTGTTGTTTCAATTTGCCTCTACTTAATTTCTAGTGCAGCCGACAGCTTCCTCTTCCGTGCCCTGCCTGTTCTGATGCTTCGATCACTTCCTGTGGTTGGGTAGGAGTTCCGTTACAAAATAACGAACTCCTACCCAACCACAGGGCCCGGGCCCTAATTCCTTGTTGATTACATGGGTTACAAAATCAGTGGGATACATTTTGGTTGTTACTCCTGCATATCACAGGCCTTGAGGTTTAGTTTCTTGTGGGAAATTGGTGGGGTGTTATTTTATTAGTCCCTTGTTCGTAGAACTGCTGTCTTTGGGAGAATCACAACAAGGCGTTCCTTCTGGGTGTACAAATTATTTAAAAACTTCCCTTCTTTCAGGATCACACGGCCCTGTTCTGGGTGCACAGCCCTGCAGTGTTGGCTAGATTTCAGCCCCCACCCCCCCACCCCCCGCCCCCATCAGGTGCTCTCGTGCAGGAATGACCTGCATGAACATCTGGGGCAGACCTTTCAGAGTCCTGACTTATGCAGGTGTCTTATTTCCCACTCCCCAGCTTCCTTTGTCTCAAGGTCATTCTCCTGTCCCTGTGAGGGAACTGAAACTCTATGTTCTCAGTGTTAGGACCTGGGTCTGACTCGGGCAACCTCTCTGCGTCGGCTCACGTTCTCACTGCCCTACGTCAAGGGCCTCCTTACCGTGCACTCACGTGTCATTTCACTACATCCCGCTCAGCACTTCTCTGGATCTGGTGAAGGAAGGGGGTCCTCAGGAATAGGTTTGCCATGTTGCTAGATGGGGTCAAGCTAGAGCCTCACATCTGTGGAATGGAGGGGACACTGCCTGCCTGGGGCACTGTGAGGGGAGCACATCTGGGCTCGGCCTGGCCTTTAATCATTGTACATGCACCAGCCCCTCCTCCGAACTGGCACTGGTGTTCTCAAAATAGATTAGGAGGGTTCCCATTCTATAGATGGAGAAGCGAAATTTAGGGTCACCATGCCTGTCGTCACTGCACCTTGCAGGGCTCAGTAAATGGCATTGGAATACAGGAGGACATCCAGGGGCTCCTTACTCCTTGCCATGTACCCCCACTGCAGCCCCTTCTCTCCCCTGGACCATGTCGCAGGCCCGTGCTGGGAAGTCCCCTCCTGGATTGCCCTCTCTTCTCTATGGTGGCTTTCTCAGACCTAAACATCCCACCCGGTAGGTCAGGAGCCTCAAGGGGACCCTAAACCACCAGACCCCTCAGTTATTGGGTAGGCCGAGGGTGTCTCTGATATGGTGTTGGCTCCTCTAGGTGGTCGGAGTGATGGCATGGCTGGGGGCCCAGCCCCCACACAGCGTGATTGATTATGAGGAGCAGCGGACTGTGGACCCGGAGCAAGCCAGAGGGGTGCTCAAGTGCGACATGTCGGATCTGTCTCTCATCGGCTGCCTGGGATACAGCCTCCTGCTCATGGTCACGTGCACGGTGTATGCCATCAAGGCCCGCGGTGTGCCCGAGACCTTCAATGAGGCCAAGCCCATCGGCTTCACCATGTACACCACCTGCATCATCTGGCTGGCGTTCGTGCCTATCTTCTTTGGCACTGCCCAGTCGGCTGAGAAGGTAATCCGGGGTCGCCTTTGGTTTCGTTACTTCATTTGTTTTCTGCCTGTCCCGGAAGGGCAGGGCGTGGTTGTCCCAAGAGCCGGGTCACACCTAGGAATGACTGGTTGGTGGATCCATGCCCGTACTTAAATACTGTTCACTCATTTGTCTTTCCCGCCTTCCTCTGCTCACCTAGTTAGTCCTTCCTGTTTCCCTTTGTTCACTCATTCATTGGTTCATCCACGCTTCTTAGCAGTGATTGACTTTGATGAACTCCTTATTCATTTATTTATTTATTTTTTTGCATTCCTTATCATATTAATGATTTGCTTAAGACACCAGGTAATTCTCACAGTCAGAATAAAAACACACATGTTTTTATATTAGATTTGCCCCATCCTGGAGTGTGTGAGAAGGCTCTATACTCCCTCCATAACAGATGGTGCTGCCAAGACAGTGTTCTATCCTGGAGGGATCCAGTGTCATTTACTTCTTTATATACTGGATATCAGCCAATCCATTGATTGATTGATCCGTTTGTTTGATCATTACTCACCCACCTATTCATGTATAAAGCAGAACGTTGGTTGATTCATCTCTGCCATCCATTTGTTTGCCCATTTGCTCCTCTATTCAATCTCAGTTCATTCATTCATTTATAAATTGGAAAAACATGTTCATTTAATCATTAACATGCTCTATGTACCATTCCCGAAAGTGTCACTCTTTGTGACTGAGACCCTCTTCCCTCAGTCACTGGTCCCTGAGTCCCAGTCACTGGCTGTCCTCACTGCCCACCCCGCCCACCCCCGGGCTCCTGCTTATACAGCTGTCCTCTTCTAAGGGCTCATTCCCAGGCTGTGTGGGGGTGGGGGGTGGGGGACAGAACAGGGCTGAGTGTCGCCCGGTTCCTTCCTCCATGGCTCAGATCTACATCCAAACCACCACGCTGACTGTGTCCTTGAGCCTGAGCGCATCAGTGTCCCTTGGCATGCTGTATGTACCCAAGACCTACGTCATCCTGTTCCACCCGGAGCAGAATGTGCAGAAGCGGAAGCGGAGCCTCAAGGCCACCTCCACAGTAGCAGCCCCACCAAAGGGTGAGGACACAGAGGCCCCTAAGTAGTGACCGTGGGGGCGAATGGGATGGCTGCACCCTCTCCTCCCTGTTCTGTCCCGTGCTTCTCAGTGGGAGCTATGAGGAGTGCAGGCCTGTAGTGAGCATCAGAGGAGGGGAGGCCATGGAGGCCATGCCCAGGCGTATGGGGCTGGTCTCCACAAAGACCTGCACCCACATGCCTGCTCGTTTGTGCGTGTTGGCCTCATACTTCCTTGCAGACTAGACTTTCTACTCATGGGGGGAGGGAAACAGCCACTAGAGGTGTCTACTTCTAGAGAGGGACTGCACTCACACTCTGCTCTGAAATTGAGAGGTCGCAATGAATCCTTGGGCTTGGCGCAGTGTGAGTGACATTTCCATCTCTAGACCAATCATCAGAACCTAGAGATTGGGCAGCATGAGAGCAGGTATAGACCCCAGAGTGAACTGCATGGCTGGCATCAGGGAGGAGCCATCTCCATAAGAGGAGATGTGCAAGACTGAGCAAAGTGGGCTTGGCACAGAGGGCCAGGACCTTGGGTGTGATCTTGTGAGACAGGATGGGCCTGACTTGTCCCAAGTTTGAATTATAGGTTCCAGTGGAAGTGGGGTTCCGGATTGGAGGCTTTTCCACATTACAATCACAGTAGTTGTCTCGGGTATGAGTTCTTTAAAGCACAGTAAGATTACATTTTGACATGAACTTTTACTCGCTTACCTGACGGATTATCACCTGTGTCCAATGTGTTGCAATTTATATAGGAGGACTGTTTTTTATATTAACTATATTGTTATGCCTTTTCATTAGTGTGAATTTGTGGACACATTTATTATAGCTTTGTCACATTTGTTACATTCTGTGTTCTTTGGATATTTCCCCCAAATTCATTACATTCAGTGATTCCTGTTAAATAAATGTAACTTCCCCCAAAAGTTTGACTTGGATTTTCTGTTGCTTTTTTACATAGTTGTCAATGTGCAAGATTCCTTTTAAAATGGAAATAATGCACAATTCCAAGTAAATCCTTCCATTCTCATTTAGTAGAATGAAACCTCATCAAGAATACTCTGTTATAGCTTGAGCCATTTTCCTGCTCGAGCCCGCTCCTACCCCTTAGGAATGTACTTTCTCTTTAATAAACTATCTCCTTGTTTCACCTTATTTTCCTTTCAATAAACTGCTTCCTGGTTTCACCTCTACACTTTGGTGTGTGTCTCGTTCAATTCTTTGCTCGAGATACCAAGAACCTGGACACTGTGCTGAAAAGGACCCATTCTCTGGTTCAGTATGTCATGGCACAAAGCATATGGACTCCAGATTGAACCATAGCGGATATGACTCTCAGCTCTGCCCTCCCCAGCTGTGTGACCTGTGGTCTTTAGTGCTGGACATAGGAACATAAAGAGAGGGTACAGCTTGGGAACCGATTTCAGAGCTTGTGTGGACACCACTGTACTCTGCACCCTCAGCCCTGAGAAGAAGGCGGAAGGCGGAAGCCCCTCCCTCCAGGCCACTGCCCTGCCCACGGACCGTGGCAGCCCCAGAGCCTCTCTCAGCACAGGCAGGCAGTACTGAGAATAACCGGTGAGACAGGCCCTCACCTGCCCCTGCTGAGAACTCACTATGGGGACAGCATCTGCAGGAATCGGACGTACTGGAAGTGGGTCCCTGGGCCCCTGCACAGCCTCACCTGCAGAGCCCACAACACAGCAGCTTCTACAAGACACTTACCCTGTACCTGAGCCTCATGTGGCTTAAGGTATCCCACACCAAAATTCTGAGTTATTGTATCTTTAAACTTAATGTTTGTTAAGTGAAGTCTAATGGGACAATGGACATACTATGGGCAGAGCAGATATGCACAGGGTGGGTCATTCCTGGCCACCCATCCACAATGTTCTTGGGGGCCCAGGGGCACAGAATCCCCAGGGACCCAGTGGGTGGGAGTCCAGCAAGGCTCAAGGTGAGAACAGGGCAGACATCTACCCCTGGGGAAGCCAGGGTGCTAACAGTTCCAAGAGGCCATGTCTTCCTTGGAACCAGAACTGACATCTAACACAGAGAGAAAGCAGTCAGTGAGGGGCCCTCTCCTACATGCGTCACTATGGCTTCCCAGGGAAACCTAAGCCATCTCAGTCCTGTTCTGCTAGGACGGGTTCAGGAAGCCCAAATTCCCCCACCCCCCAGAGGAGACGTGGGAGAAGTACAGGTCACTGCGGGGCACCCAAACCCCACAACCCAGAACAATGACCCGTATGTCCCTCTCCTTGTGCCAGGCTTATGAAGAGTCTCTACATAAACGATGTGGATTTCAATAATAAATATCCATTATTATTTTCTTTTTTAATGTATTTTTAAAAGAATACTCTGTTTTAGTGACATCTCTATTTCTAAATATGAAAAATTTCCAAATGTAAATATTTTCCATCTCAGGCTTTGAGAGAGAACACCTGCTTGCACGTGGACAGAGCAGGGTACTGACAGTGATGACAAATATGAGGGCGGGCTGATACATTTTGCCTCCGCTGTAATATGTTTTTTGTTACGTGTCTGCATATAACCGGTTCTGTGTGGTCTCACGGTGTCTCCCCTCCATCACTCTTGGCCTTGCACACACAGATGCTTCCATTTTTCACCCAGTGCACATCGAAGTGGAAGAGCATTCAGATGCTGGTTCAAACAGCATGCTGTTTCTGAATTGTTAACAGTGGAAACAGTTCCTCCAACTGAAACTCCCAGATGAATGCAAGAGGTTTATGGTGATCAGTGTGTTGATGTGAGTTCAGGAAGATGCTGGGTAAGGCAGTTCATATGTGATGAAGAGGTGAAGTCTGCAGTGAGGAAATGACTTCAAAAGCAAAACACGTGATTTTTTTAAGGACGGATTTCAGAAACTAGTGCAGCCTTGGCGGAAGTGTATTGAAGTGTGTGGTGATTTTATAAAAGAAATAATTATGGAGCTTTGAAAATAAATGATGCAGGTATATTCCTTTTTTTATTTCATTGAAATATCTTTTCCTGTTCATTTTGTATTTAAGTGGAGGCAAAATTCATCAGCCCACCCAGGTAGGTTGGGCATTTCAGTGATGACTTTTCAACCTATGGAGCAAAAAGGGTAGGAACCAAGATGGGATAAGGCTCTGAAAGGGGAGCTGCTGGGTGGGCGACCTGGACGGAAAGGGCAGACAGGACTGTAGAGAGGCAGATTTGTGAGGGGGCTGGATTTGGACATTGAAGCCTCATCACTGCATTCATGGGTCACTATGGCATGAGTTTAACTAACTGGCCTTTCTGCTTCCTGTATCTTTCTCCTCTCATCCTACACACCAATATCAAAATCATCATTGCAGGGCAGCAGCGCCGCACATGAAGAGGAATGCTGCTTTGGATGCTGCCCTCTCCCTAGCACCTGCATCTGGCTGAGATTCATTCCGAGATTTACCTGCAGACTCAGAAACAGAAATAGCAGGAAGGGTACATCAGTCCAGGGTCTCACCACCCCATGTGCTGTTTCCTGATGTAATCTGGCAGATAACTAACGTTAGGTTATTCTACCAGAGTGCCTGAATATTGAACTGACCTGTGAGATCAAGTTCTGAGTTCTTTTTCCCATTCTGATTTGCCAGACAGGGAAAATCTCCCAGGATCCACAGACTCTGTCTTGCTTTTGCCACAGTACACCTCCTTCCATCAGCTTTCACATCTTCAAATTGTGCAACGTTGAGGTAAAGACTTCTTTAAATTTTTTTTTTTTTCTTTTTGGTATGTGGGTAGCTCCCTGACTGGGAATCGAACCCAGGCCGCAGCGCTGACAGCGCCAGCGCCGAAGCCCTAAGCCACTACACCATCAGGGAACTCCCAGAGGTAAAGACTTCTTGAGATCAGTTCCAACTCTGCCACTTACTAGATGGGTGACCTTGGGCAGGATGATTATACTCTCCTACAGTTACTGACAGCCAAAGTCTCCTTACTCATCCCTGCAGAGATGCCCAAACCATTGACACCACTTACCTATCGCTGACCCTTCCAATCCTATTGGTCATTGCCACACAGAGCCCACTCACTAAGCACAGCCCCTGGCTGACGCATTCCAGGACCCCATCTCAGACCCACGGGCCCCCTATTTACTGACCCCAGCAGACTTCTCATTCATTACTGTTCCAAAATGTGTCATTGGGTGCTTACTCTGTGCTAAGTATCTGGGACACACTTGTCTACAAAATAGATAGAGATTGTTTCCTTCGTGGGACTTACCTCCCATGGTGGATACAATAAACAATATGTAAGACATAGTATGTCAGAAGATAACAAGTGCCATGGAAAAAAGAAAATAGTGGAGCAGCCTGAGCAGAGTGGGGAAGGCCAGAGGGGAAGGCCTGCGATTTTAAATGGAGTGCAGGCGTCGCTGAGAAGGCAGCATTTGAAGGAGGTGGGGGGCAAGCCCTGCGGTTACCTGAGGGAGGGCCCGCAGATGGCACAGCCAGTAGAAAGGCCCTGGGGCAGGGGCATACCTAGTACGTCTTAGGCCCCACTTAAGAGGCTGGTGTGGTTCGAGCAGGCTGAGGGAAGGAGCAATGTGAGAAAGGTAGGTGAGGTGTATCAGTCAGAGTTCTCCACAGAAATAGAACCTATAGGACATACTGGTTTCTCTGGAGAATCCCCATACATAGATAAATGGAGCTATAGATCTCTATCTATCTATCCCTAGAAAGATATCTATATGTGTCTCTAATGGATACACACACACACACACACACATACACACACACACGCACACACATGTTGGATATGCAATATATGTTGCCTAATATTTTGGGAAAGGGATAAAAAGGAAGAGAGAGAAGAGGTGAGTGAGGACTTTGATAGCCAGAACAACCAGTTCCTCAAGCTTCATGGCATTACAGCTTAGTGATTAAGGATTTGGGTTCTAGAATCAGAAAGACTTCACATTTGAAACCCTTATCTTACTCTAACACTGTAATCTTGGGCAACCCACAGATGTCTCATCCATAAATTGAGTATGATAACCACACGTAGCTGGGGCTTTTGTGTAAATTTTATGGCATAAAGTAGGTAAAGTGCATACACAGTACTTGATAGTAAGTGCTTGGTGAATATTACCTACTATGTGAATACATCTACCATGTTATGATGGAAGGAATCAAAACTACTAAAAAGGGTAAGAAAGGTTGATGATTAAAGAAACCTAAAAGATGAGGAGAAATATGAGGATCGTGCCTTATTTCTCAAAGACTAAACCTCCTTTACCTATACTATCATTACTCAGATGAATTACTGTAGCGGCTGCATAACCGGATGCTTAAGATTCAGTCTCTCCCTAATTTCGAGGGTCCGTCATATTTCCTGCCACAGAGTCTGTAGGACGAGGGCCAAAGAAGTAACTCCAGCAGCTCCACAGGTAATTCTGATAACCATTTTTGGTAACAAACCACTTTTGTGATGAATGTGTGTGACCATGACATTCTATTCCTCTCATCTTCCCAGGCCATCCCCACCACCTACCTAGTCTGTTCAAACACATAACACTGGTGACAAAAGCCCTTCAAGATTTGTTCTCAGCCAACACATTCATTAACAAAGAAGTAATAAAACTGGATAGGACCTTTAACATTCTCCAGTCCACCCCTCTTTTTCTTTTTAATTAATAAAGAAACTAAAATCTGGATGATAAAAGATTTGTCCCGAGTTACACAGAAATGACAAGGCAAGTGTGTGTCTCTGAGTGCATCATCCCTACAAAACACCATGATGCCCAAAAATGCCCACACATTTGCTTTTTCCACATTCCTTATTACTTGCTTCCAGTTTTAAAAATCACTGAATGTATGCAGCCATGTCATGAAGCCTTTGCTAACACCTCTGTCATTTCTGTGAATTCCAACAATCTGTTCTTTTCTCCTCGTGGTATATCCGTCGGGGTTCTGTCCTGTACCACAGCTACTTATAACTCTTGAACCAAATGATCTCTGGAAGTTCGTGGCTCACTCATCTTTTTTTAATCCCCAGGACTCTGAAAATTCATAATCAAATCTTAGGAGAAAAATACTTAGAAGTATATTAAATATGAATCTTCAATTGTCAACAATTCTTATCTCTAAGAAAGCCAAGTGGGCAAACCTTAGCATTAGGACTGCAGGGTAAGCCCTCACATCATTCTCTTTCCCCACCAGGCAAGTGCCCCACGTAGGCTTTGATTGGGAAGCATCCATTTCAAAGGGACATCTATCTTTAATAAGCATATTATAGCCACAGGACTAGACAAAGAGCCAGGGGGGCTCCCCACACCAAGGCTCCTTTGTTTTAGAGATTTTGATTGATTTCAATCACTGACTATTTGGACTACTTGTTTTATTTTCTCTTCCTATGCTTTAAATATCCACTTTTATGTCTTAAATTCATCAATAAAAAGTGAGCCCATGACACAGTAGGCCCAACCTCGATCCCAGTAAAAGCAGAACCCCAGGCCCATGCACACTCTCTCTACCTGCAACCTCACCGTGTGGACCCAGGTGTGTTGTGTCATTATCAGGTACTATGAGCAATAAACCTTTATTTTCCTCCCAACATTTTCTAGTGGTTATTGCTGAAGGGTATCACAGTAAGAAGTGCAAGGGCTTGTCCAGCCACAACATTGGTTATTGACAGGCTGAGACCAGCACAAAACCAGTAATGGAACTGTGTCAACCATGACATTAAGAAGGAAGACTTCTTCTGACACTAAGACGTAGTAACCTTCATTATTTATCCACTGAGAGTTCTTCTCATATGAAAGTTTCATAATAACACAGTAACATCAGAGGTAACAGAGTGAACGAATCAAGGTTAACCTGTTTAGAATTTATCAAACTTTAACTCCACATTATGCTCAAAAAGTAGTATACTATTCCTCTCAAATCACACACCTTAAGTTTTCTGGATATACCTACTTTCCGGAAAGAGGTTACTAAATTTTCTAGTTTGCATGAAATCCTGACTCTATATATAATTCTTATACTTCAACTATAGATATTCCTTATCCACATGATAATTTCCATGTAATGTATTGACCTATGGAAAACTTCTGATTTACTGGACTGTTAATTTCAATGTTGGTGCCTGACTATTAACGCCCATTTCAACTTTTATCATAATGTCATGAAAAGAACAAGAGAACAAAAGAATAAGAGAAAAGAGTTATTATAAAGAGAAAAGGACCTGGGAACAAATTTCAAGTCTACATAAAACATAAAACAATAACATAAAACAAGGCTATGCCCAAATCCTACTTTGCTTTTACCTTCACCTAAATAAATTGATAAGATTTAAGAGGTGCATTAAACATGGTTTTTTCATACCCACATAAGGCCCCACTAAAATGATAGTACAACTATACAAATTTAATAAGCTCTCATGAACAAAGAGAATATGAAAAGGGACAGGGCAGCCAAGAGTACTTTGAAAAGTGTGCAGCTGCAGTACTTTGGGAAACAGAAAGCAGAGATGGCTATTGTGCACCGGCGTCTCCCCAGGACTGAGCACACGGAAGCAGCAGGTGTAACGAGGAGGGGGATGTGCAAAGAGGAGAGCAGAGAGAACAGAAGTTACTTTGAGAGTCCATCTATGCAGCAATGCACCCTCAAACCCACCCCAGATATAGAAAACTGTCAACAGATACCCGCCCACAAAGGGTGAGGAAAGAGGGTAGTTTTTTGCTCGGTGACATTGACTGGGAAAGTCTGAGGTCTTAGGTGTACAGGCACACAGCGGGCAGGGTGAACCATGAGGCTAAATTACATTGCACCAACACTGCACCAATATTTCACCAATAATGAAATGAACAGTCTAGTAAATCAGAAGTTTTCCATAGGTCACTACGTTACATGGAAATTATCATTTAGAGAAAGGATCTCTATAATTGAAGTAGAAGAATTATAAGTAGAGTCAGGATTTCATGTAAACTGAAGATTTAATGACCTCTTTCTGGAAATCACGTATATCCAGAAAACTTACTTACAGAAAGTTGTGCTTGTCCTCTCACACACCCTTAGAATTCTCTAATCAGTCAACTTGTCAATCAAATGGCAGCATCCAATGGGAGAGGCTTCCTCCTTAAAGCTGGAACCTCAAAGGGCTACACATTTCAGATTGGGGAAGAAACCAGTCTCCTTGTCTCCAGCAGCCAGAGGACTTCGGAGTGCCTTGTGAAATTCATAGCAAGAGAAAAATGAATTAAATCCTAAGATGTTAAAACCACATGACACCCCTCATGTGTACCTGCAGCCAGATTCACAAATATTCACTGGGATATTTGGGTGTTCCAAAATATCCCAGTCATGAATTTACGTGTCCCCAGAGTGGTCCATGAGGCACTTTGCAAAAGCAAATGCAAATGTTTCCTGAAAGAATGCACCATATCTGGGCCTAAGAATTCCTCTGGTATAGTTACTCAAAGACAAGGAAAAGCACAGCAACAAAGTAATCAGTTAAAAAGGGAACTATGGCACCATTGTAAAGAAACAGAAGACATAAAAGACAACAGCGAAGACTTCCAGTACTGAAATTATTGGATATAAAACTTAAAATATCCTGCTACACCTCTCCCAAATCATTTTGAGTCTGGGAAATAAACCCTCCACTCATTAGCATTCCTTCTTTAAAAACTGCTTTATAGAGAAATCTGCACTGTATTTCCCTTATAAAATATGGTTAAACTAGGCTCCTTGTGACAGACTTAGGTTTCCCTTAAGCCCAAGTTTTGTGTTTTCTTGGGGTGGATGGGGTTCCTTTTTACACTAAACAAAAGATTGTGGTAACTTCCTTTGAACTATCCAAAAAAGAGTCATAGTTTCAAGAAAAAACAAACAAACAAAGAAAATGGCCTACTTACTCTGCTTAAGAAACTGAAGACAAGCTTGAAAATACCTTCAGTATAAAGCATAATCTAGCATTTTGAATAAACTAAAAGATCTGCTTTAGCTTTGATATGTAGAATTTTCATTGCCATCCAACTTCCTGCAGCTGTCAGAGCTGCATTCTGTATAGCGTTCCATGAAGTCAAGTTTGGTAACCATGCTGCTCGATTCCTCTTTATTCAATGATACAGAAGACATTTTGTCTAATGATTCAAGTTTAAAAAAACAGGGGGGTTCTAAAAGGTAATGTGTAATGAAGGACTTTTTAAATCTTCATTGAAGTGAAGGACTTTGAAAATCTCCATAGATACTCTTTGCAGCATTAAAATCAATTTCTAATTATCCTCTTAAGAGAAAGAAGGTAAGATTTTGAGGTAAGAAATAACTTTAGAATAAATATAAATTAATTTTGTCAATATTTTAGGGCCAATCCATATTTTTAAGAGCTGTGTTCTTATCAAGCTATAATAAGGTAAATCACAGGTAGACCAATGGGACAGAGTGGTCCCCCCAAAAAAAATCCAAGTATGTGTGAAATGTGATAAGGATGCCTAAAAGAAACAAAAACTGACCCTTTTCAATTGTAATACAGAATTCTCATCCCCAGACAAGCTTATCCACTATTTTCTATACATTTGATGTATGATAAAGCATGATCCCTCCTGCACCTGTGTTAGAATGATCCAGCCTCTACATATAATGACTTGCCTCTTTTTGATCAATATGCATAACTAGTCCCAATAAAGGTCATTTCTCTTGTGTATTCAGATAGACACTGTTTAGAGGATTATCCCCAGTGCTCCCTTTACTTGCTAAAAGTAATAAACTTTTCTTGCTCATAGTCTGTCTTGGTTGAGATTCACTGGGTTACATTCACCAAGAGATGATCCCTTTGCATTCAGTAACATTGTGACACTTAGACAGCCATCTGGAAAAAAATTAAATTGGTCCTATAATCTCATATCCTCCTCCAAAATGATTCTAAGGGATCAAACTTTTTAAGGTAACAATACTGTGTTGTACACTTGAAAGCTGCTGTGAAAGTAGAGCTTCACTGTTCTCACCATAACAACAGCAAAATGGTGATTATGAGGTGAAGAATGTGTTAATTAACCTTATTGTAATACACATTTTATAATACATATGTATATCAAATCATTACATTGTATATCTTAAAGTTGCACAATGTTATGTGTCAATTATATCTCAATACAAACGGTGGGGGGGGACCTACTCTGAGACACCCTTTTATCAGATTTGCAAAGATCAGAGAGTTAGTGAATGTTCTGTGCTCCCGTGGTGGGTGGGCGCACACTACTACAACCTCTACAAAGGGTGACATGGCACTGTTTTTCTAAATTAAAAATTGCACACACCCTTTGAGCCCAGCAACCCACTTTAGAGAGTTTTTCCTACAGACATATTTGCCAAAGTATGAAATGGCATATATCCAAAGACATTAACTGCAGCATTTTGGCAATAATAAAATAGCCTCACTGGACAACAATTTGGGACCACTGACTTAAATATACAAGTATCATGGTGCATCTGTGCAATGGGATATTTTGCAGCCATTACACAAATAAGGCAACTCTATATTACTGTAATGAAAAGATCTTTGAAATTACAGTAGCAAATAATTTGAAATAAAATTATTTGCTACTTTGAAATAAAAGTAGCAAAATGCAGAACAATGTATCGGGTACTCTACCATCTGTGTGTTTGAAAAAGGGGAATGATGGCATGTAAGACTCTCTGGAAGGACACACAGTCTCGTAACTGTTGTTGCCTCTAAGGCCACATTGCGTAGGAGGAAGGGTAGTAGAGGCAGTTACTTTTCACTGTATATACTTTTGAGTTTGTACTGTGTGTTACCAAAAAGAAAAACAACATGCTAAATTATTTTTAAAAAGTTATCTATCTACTGACTAACACTAAGAGGGCAAAGCAACCACAACCCCTCACACACACACACACACACACACACACACACACACACACACACTTCCTTTTCCCAACATTTACATACAGGCTACTGACCTGGGAATAGAAGCCCCCTTTGTAACCCATAACCAATTAAAGGCACGTTATTACTCTGAAGAGATGTGTCATATCCTCTGCAGGCCTCCCCACATACTTGTTGGAAATAGTGAGCTTCTTTGATTCATTAATTCAGCAGACATTTGTTGACATCACTATATGCTCAACTTCAGCTGGATGATGAGTTCAATTCTTGACATTGAGCTCACAACCTAGTTGGAGAATTAGACAAAGAGACCATGACAAACCAGTTTGGCGTGTCCAGAAGCTACTGGCAGTTCTTTCTGGGGAGATGAGGATGGAGAGTCTACACAGATCTAGTTATGAATGGTCAGAAAGGCCTTGTTCTTTTCCCTAGGCCAAGGGGAGCCAGTGAAGGGTTTAAAATGCCAAGGCTGGGTCTGTGCTGGTGGACAGGTGGCTGGTGCCTGGTGTGGGAGATGGGAAGAAACCAGAAACCAGAAGGAGTGGTAAGGACATGGGGCAATTCACCAGGGGGAATCTGGCATGTCCTTGACCGTAAATATTTATAACTCCTTCATTTTTCTCAGCATATGGCTATAAATTATAACATTAGGTACCATTTGTGTCAGAAAGCAGTCCCATACTTCGGTTGAGCTATATTACTGAAATAAATGAGTAACTAAATTTCAGACGCTTAAACAGTTTTTCCAACCTTGGAATGTCTTATTCACTGCTAGGAAAATTAATTGAGAAACAAACTAATTAGAAATTTTCCTATCTTTTATCCTTTGGTAAAATTCATGTGTTAATAACAACTACTATAGCTTGGAAGTTTGAAATACAAAACCTAAAACCTAGTAATAGCTTCCTTTGTGCTTAAACCCAAACCAAAGCTCGTTGCACAGTGGACCACGCCTTCCTCATCTTGCTCAGGTGGGTCCGCTCTCCGTCTAAACCAGCCCAAGCTAGTTCCTGCCCCTGAGATTTCCCCATGCTATTCACGCTGTCTGGAACACACAATCTGCCTGTCTCACTCATCTATCCTGTGTCTTGTCAGCAATTAACTCCTCAGCGAGGCCTGCTCCAACCACATAATTTAAAGCTGGGCCCCTGACACTCTCTTTCATAGTATTTCATTCTATTTACTCATTCCACATGCTACAATTATTAATATTGGCTAATTATTTGTTTCCTTTTATAATACCTGCCTTCCCCATTTAAAGTTCATGAAAGCAGTGACTATATATAACCACTGTATACTAAACTTGGCAGACATTATTAAACAAATGGCTATTGCCTTTCTGTTTTCTGGCCACTAGCTTCAGATTTCCTCTTTCAGAATACTTACAGAAGGGGCTTGCTTAGTAATAACTCTCTCATTTGGCTTGGATTCTGGACCAGCTGTAGTTACAATAGGCTGTGCCCATGAGATGTCCCAGTGTTCAGATATTTCTCTGTGAACCCATGGTTCTTGTACTCTTAAGTTAGAAGAGCACCCTGAACTCCTTTCTCCTTATCAATCCAGAGCTGAAGAAAGGCTTTCTTGTGGAAGAAGTACATGTGGAAAACCATGCCCAGAGCATGGTTATAAGACTGGGGACTTGCCACACAGCCACCCACCCACCAATAACCACATCGGCCCCACCCCAATGTCTCCAGTCAAATAGCTCGTTAGGGCGGTCTAGAATGCATCAGAAATGAAGTGGCCAAGTACAGTAGATAAACATGAGTGTCCTGCAGCTACACTGCCTGAGTCACCCTTCATTCACCAGTTACTAGCTATAGGACTTCTGACAAGTTTCTGAACTGTCAATCAGTGGTCACTGACACAAATTCAATACCAACAGGAACCCCCATTTTGGGGTGCAATGAAGGACCAGGCTTTATTCAGTGCAAATGGCTCAACTGTGATACAGCACGACTGTGGAACAACTCAATAGTGTTACGTACAGTTCAATCATGAATCAGCACAGCTGTGGGACGGCGTAGCTGTAGGTGGCCCTGGGTATGAGGAGGCCATTGTCCAAGGCCCATCTCCAGGTAGACAGCTCTCCTCTGCTCTTGTCTCATCCTGGAAAATGACTTCAGTGCTTCAGCTCCAGCTGAGGAAGCACAGTCCTCTGGGAAGGGAAAGTGTGCACCCTGAGCCAGAGGGGAGCTGAGTTACAGAGAAGTCCCTCCCCCTGGTCCCTGATTGGTCTGTTCTCATGCAAATGAGGACTACAAATCTTCAGTTTGATCGGTCAAAGCACTGTCCTGATTGGTCAGAAGGGAGCTGTTCTGATTGTTTGATGAAGGTGCATATGAGAATATAGCTGCACACCTCTGATTGGACCAGGAAAGTTTCAGTTCTATTGGCTGAAATGCTATTCCAGGAACTCCTTTAGAAGGGCTGTCTCAGGTGGCAGGAACACAGTGCAGGCAGGTAGTTCAGTGTAGTCTTCCTGAAATGTGGTTTGCGTGAGAGTCCTGTTTAGCAAGGGCTGCTAGGCTCTGTTTATAAATTTGAGTCAATTAGCCACTAGGAGCCCTTCTCAACAGATAGATTCATCTCAGGCTTAGCAATACCTTTCTTCAGCCTTCAAGAGGGGGTGGTAGAAACAACCTCATATAATTTTGAGGATTGTGAGTTAATATATGCAAGGTGATTACAATAGTACTGGGCACAAAGTATGCCTTCAAATGTTGACTACTCTACCCAGTGATGGGGATATAGCCTGAATACTATAGTTTATGAGGCCAGGTAGGTTTGGATGACCATGTGGGGAGTTGAGGCCCGATTAATCATAAAAAGATAAAAGCACTTGAAAGCATGACTTCTGGCATGTCTTACTGATATCTGATTAGGTAAGCAGGCAGTGCAAATGCAATCTGCACATCTTAGAACACTGGGTACTTTTCTCATTTATTTTCAAAAAGACACACTGATGAATAATTTTTATGGTGACTTTTTTTTAAGGGTAGTGATATGTGGCACATAGGATAACAAAAAGAACAGGGAGGGTACATCTGTATGAACAAATCCTGGTACTTGCACAGAATGACCATTAGCACAAATGAGGGATCCTTGAGTGATGGGAAACAATCAAGCTTTGTATTTCTTTTTCCACAAACTTGTAAAAAAAATTAAAACCAAAAATATTACCAAAAATATATATAGCAGGAGTTGAGGTTGGCCAGGGAGCTGGGAACCCTCCCACTGCAAGTGGGTGTTTTGTTCTCATATTGTCCTGATGGCTAATCCAGTGGTACATGGGAGTTCAGCACAAGTACAAACAGAAAAAGGAAGGAAAGGAGAGGAATTAGACTGCTGGAAGCTACCCATCATGTATAAAGGAATTGCTTTCTTAATCTAAGGAATTCATGTACTCCAGGGCTATTTTGGTCCAAGACTGGGGCTCGGATACAATAACCCATAAAACCAAATTTGCTGCAAGTTTGAGGTGTCATTTTACAAGCAGTTGCTGAATATGGAGAAAGGCACATTTTAGGAAGATGCCACTGTCAAAGCTAGGCAAATTTAAGTGGGCAGGGAGAACCCACTTATCAAAGTCAGTCAGCTGGAGATGACAAGAGAGAAGGTTTAGACTTAGAGTAAGCTTGTCCAACCCGTGTCCAACGGGCTGCATGCAGCCCAGGATGGCTTTAAATAAACATTATTTTTTTTGCGACCCCCTCTTTTTTTCTTTAGCTCATCAGCTATTGTTAGTGTTAGTATAGTTTATGTGTGGCCCAAGACAATTCTTCTTCCAATGTGGACCAGGGAAGCCAAAAGTTGGACACCCCTGATTTAGAGGAATTTAAGAGGGGAAGCTTAGAGCATTTTTTTTCTCCTTAAGAGCAGTGACAGTGGCTGTTTATGGCAGTCCACAGACACTGAAGAATATAACGAAGCTTAGATGTTAATCCTCTACTCAAACCTTTCCCTGGGCAGAGTGCAGTTGGCACTTCCAATGGGTTGGCCTACCAGGCAATTCCAAAGTACACAAAAAAAGCAGTGTGAGAGGTGGGTTGAGGTCTACTTCTCTGACTCATAGAATTGCTTGAGTCCAGATGAGGGGCTGTGAAGACTGGCTCATGTGAAGGTCCAGCACTTCCTCTGCCACTTGAAGATTCACCAACTGAAGATGGCACAGTCATGGGTGTGCTGGGAAGTCTGCAAATGGGGCAAGGAGTAGCGGGAGATGGGATGGATGTGCTGAAGATGGCGTATCATCAGCTCAGACTCTGTAACCCTGAAGGGTAGGTCCCAGTGGTCCTCATCTCTGTCACAGTCAGTGTCTATGTGGCCAATCAGCAAGACTAGAAAAGTGAGGTACAGAATGAACTGCTCTTCCCAGGAATTTCTAATGTCTTGGACTGCTCCCTAGTGATCTGCTACTTGGGATTCAGCACTCTCTCTAAAATTTTGGGAGTAACCTGGCTAAGGGTGGGGTAGAGAAAAGTTACTCTCAATAACTGCTAAAATCTTGTCTAATACCTTGCAGATCAGTTGGCAGAGAGAAGGCAGCTGAGGTCTATTTCAGGGTTCTCAAAAATGCACTGTTAGGGGTAAGCCAAAGGTGACGCTCAAGTAGGTCAGACTGCCCATGCAGAGCCGTAGTACTTCAGACTAGAAAATTAAAGCATAGCACCCAGGCAAATGCTAACTCCCTTAGTTGAGATCATATAATAATGTGTTAATCATATGACATGCTATAATAAAGCTATTGCTAAAGGCCTGGTTAAACAGTATTACCATAAATAAATCCACTTGGCCCAGGCAAATCTAATAGGCCATTTATTTACTTTTTGCCTCTCCATACAAAGATCAGTGAAGAGGCATTCAAAAGGTCTAATTTCATCAAGACCCAAGCCCGAGAGGAGATGGGTTCAAGGAAAGTAGACTGCACTGATTTTGGTGGAAGAGCTGCTGGAGATGTCACTGGGAGTGAATGAGGCTCTCAAAGTGGCAGCAGGTTTTGGCTCTAGCTCAACTGCAGGCACATACCAAGTGGTGGTAGCTGTCATTAAAAACAAAAGAAATGAACAACATGATCAGTTTAGAAAAGTGTTTCTCAGGGATTCAAAAGTAAGGGGGTGAGAGTTAAGACCAGATAGGCCATATTGATAGTATTGAAGGCATATATCTAGTGGCGAGAAGTTTCTCTAGTTTATTGTGGAATTTGGGGTTGCTAGCCATTCAAAGCTGTAGAGGAACATGCCCAGGGCATGGTTAGTCCCAAGTAACCTTTAAGTAGTGGAACAGCTAGATGGAGGAGAGGAAATGGCAATTTTCAAATGCAAAAGTAGAAATACAAAGCTCTCTGCTTTTCCTGATAATAACTTCAGAAAACTTCAGACAAGGGCAGGACAAGGACCAGGATGCAGTTTAATATTCTGGGAGTAACAAATATACTCAAACAAATGCAGGAGGCACTGAGAACTGCCCAGAGGAGAGGAAGAAGTGGGACTAGCTGTGGCGCTCCAACCTCTCACATCAGTTGTACACTAGGAAATGGCAAGTCATAGAAGTGGAGGTACCTAAAACACCATCAGGTGGTTGGGGTTATCACATCTGAGCCTGAGCATGCCCTGCCTGCTGTATGTAGAGTAACTGAGGCACAGAACAACTGAAGGGCAATGTTTATACAGGCCAAACCCCTACTTTAGGTATAGCCCCAGGGTCAGAGTCAAACTGAGGCCTAGAGGAACTGGGTAACTCAAGAATTTTTATTTAACATCTGCCTCCCTGGCAGACATCCCAAGTTCTGAAAGCTAGGTTTGGGTTTAATATCCACAATCATGGACTGTGTATGAAGTTAAATCGCCACACTCTCCAGGGGCAAATGGGGTAGTAAAGTGACATGATGTTACCAGTCTGGAGCTGCTAAATCAAAAGAGGAACACACCATTCAAATGACTTGTCTGAGAAGGGGAAGACAGGTAAGAAGCCAGTGCACACACAGACTAGCAAGATCTGACAGGTTGGAAGCAGAAGATGGAGAATGTAGATTAAGTCCTGGGACAATGCATGAGTGAATGCACTTTCTGGTGTCAGCAGTGTGGGTGAGAACAAAGGGTACCATTGAAGGCAGAAACTCTCTTATATAAGACAATCAAGTAAAGTGAAATGCTTATAGACCCGTTTTCTTACTTTTTTGTTCCTTTGTTTCTCAACCTTTATTTTTACACTTTTATAATTTCTCTTAATAGTCAAAAGGTAAATTTGATAAACTAATTTCTATGTTGTTAATGAAGCTCCGCTTTGGTTCTAATACTTGGTAGGTAATTCAGAATGATTACAGAGTACTGCTATTGAGTTGAGGCAGTTCTGAACTATGAGGAGTGTTTGATATTCTTAAATTCTCAAAACCCACAATACTGTTAAGTTAGACTCTCAATAAGTAAAATGATTACCTTGATGTAAACATTCATGGTTATTCTCTAGAATGGATTCTTTTACATTCTATAGTTAATATACTCAGTCTCAAAGCTCGTTTACAAACTGCAATCATATCACTTTTCTCCAATATGATGTCTCTGATGCTGAATGAGGTTTGCAGTCTGGTTGAAAGCTTTCCCACATTTATTACATTTATAGGGTTTCTCTCCTGTGTGAATCCTCTGATGTTGAGTAAGGTGTGTGCTTCGGATAAAGGCTTTCCCACAGATTTTACATTTGTAAGGTTTTTCTCTAGTATGAATTCTCTTATGTTGAGTAAGGGCCGAATGGTCACTGAAGGCTTTCTCACATATATTACATGTATATGGTTTTTCCCCAGTATGAATTCTCTGATGTTGGGCTAGGGCTGATTGGTCCCTGAAGGCTTTCTCACACAAACCACATCTGTAAGGTTTTTCTCCAGTATGAATTTTTCGATGTCGAGCAAAGGATGAATTATCTCTGAAAGCTTTCCCACATTCATTACACTTATAAGGTTTCTCTCCAGTATGAATTCTTTGATGTTCAGTAAGGGAAGAGTTCACTCTGAAGGCCTTTCCACATTCATTACATTCAAAGGGCTTCTCCCCAGTGTGAATTCTCTGATGCTGAAGAAAACTTGTACTCTGATTGAAGGCTTTCCCACATTCATTACATTTATAGGGTTTCTCTCCACTGTGAATATTCTGGTGCTTGGTAAGATGTGCCCTGCACACAAAGGCTTTATCACATATGTTACATTTAAAAGGTTTCTCTCCAGTATGTATTCTATGATGGTGGGCAAGGTGTATGTTTCGGATAAAAGCTTTCCCACATAAGTTGCATTCAAAAGGTTTCTCTCCAGTATGAATTTTCTGATGGTAAGTAAGTGAGGAACTCACTGAAAAGGCCTTGCCACATTCCTTACATTCATATGGTTTCTCACCAGTGTGAATTCTTTGGTGATGGATAAGGTGTGTACTCTGGTGAAAGGCTTTCCCACATTCTCGACATTCATATCGTTTCTCTTTAATAATAATTTTCTGATTTGCATTAAGATTTTCAGTATGAATTTTCTGATGTTTATTAAGGGTTGAACTCTTAGTGAAGACTTTCCCACACACTCTACACTCAAAGATGTTTTTGATAGATTGAAATTGAAATCCCTGACTTTGAACAAAAGATGAGCTCAAGGTATAGCACTTTCTAGATTCATCACATTCCTGTTCACTACCCACAGATGAGGCTTTGTGGTGAGTGAGCACCATCTGCTGCAATTCTATGTCCTGGCCTTCATGCTGCCCTTCCAATAGGCTATCATATGCCCAGCGACTATCCCTAGTGAATCTTTCCTTTATCATCCACTGATCCCGTTCTTCTTCAGGAATATCTGACTTTAGAGTAGATTTCTTACTCAGAGGCATAGCCATCCAGTCTGAAAGACATCAAAAACAGAAATGTCTATTTTATCCTAGTAAAACCTATAGTTGGAATAAGAAGGTGAGCCTATTTATAATGCTAGTATACATGTTACAGTTTTTAAGATTTCTTGAAGTGAAGAAAGGAAAGGGGAAGAGAGATGAACAGAGGACACAGCAGAAAAAGGTTGATCTATTGTATGAAGCAGGAGATCTTAGAAGCTTGAGTTCAGAAGTCAAACAAAAAAATAAAGTGAGCAACATTCTATTGATATAATCTATTGATATTCTATAATATTCTATTGTCAAACTAATTGTAATATAAAGATCTTCATTTTTTTATTGTAATAAGATTTCTCAGCATTCTTACTATTGTTGCTGTAGTAGACTAAGAAAACTGAACTTCCATGTTTTTCATAGCTCTCTCCATACTTTTTAACCTTTACTTACTTGCATAAGAGATTTAGCCTTTCATTTAGTATATACTATATACATATTTCTGTGTGCAACCTAACTGACAGAGGATGGAGCCCCCTTGCTTGATGTGAGAGCAACAAAACAATATGTTAATAAACTCAATAATGCAGGATTGAATTGCTGTGCAAAAGAAAAGCCTTAAAGTAGGGTTGGGCATGGCTAAGTGGAGAGCTGAGGAAGAAAGGAGGGAGAAGACTGTATGAGTAGAATATAATGGTTATTTTATTTGTGATTACAGAGAAGTTAACTGGCTTTCCAAGCCTAAAAATCAAACAAACAAAAACCAAACCAAACCAAACAACAAAACAAAACAGAATAAAACATATACAGACCATACTATGCTAACAGATAAGAAAGCCTGCGCCTTGTCTATTTTAGTGATATGGTCTTTAAAATAATCCAGATATGACCCTAAGAAACCACTGAAACTAGAGGCAATACTTGGCAGAAAAAAAATTCAGCTCTAGAGTAACTACTAAAACCAACATTTTAATATTTTATACACTCATTTTAGCATTCAGATGGATAATAAAAAGTTAGGCTACTATTAATGCTATGTGAAAGACCTCCTAACACTGGTGAGGAAGCAATGTCTTCAAACTTATATGAATAATGTGACATCTATAGAAGAAAAATGTACTATGAGGATTTATATGTGAGCACAGAAAATCAGGAACAAGGCAGCAAATCTGTCAGGATATACCCACTACATTTCAGAGGGCAAGACCCTGAATCTAGGGAAAGAAGAATACTAGTCACTAGAATGAGATTCTGCTATTGGTATGGGAGCCATGGTTCCATAAATTATTAGACAAAATTATTCCTCTCTCCAAACACAAATTTCACACTTACTCAACAACTGTCTCACCTGGTACCTTTCAGGGGTACTTTGATATTAACAAGTAGAGTTCTGGATTGAATATTAGTTTTCTAAACATATTTGTGAATGCCTTTTATGTTAAGTCTATTTAAGACTGTACTAGGAAATGCAATAATAAAGACTAGCTATTGAACACACATGATCCAGATTCCTGGGAAATCCTATCAAGAACAAGTCTCCCTCATTACTTTTCCTACCCATTCCAGAAAATCTACAAAGATCTAAAATAAATAAATATATGAACTTCTTAAATTTATCTGAAAAAGAAAGTTAAACAGGTGTATTTTAAGGCTAAAGTCCTGGTGAGTTAAAAAAAAAAAAAAATATATATATATATATAGTTGCTCAAAACAAGAATGGTCAAAGTTAAACACTAGTATTGCCAAAATCAAAATCTTAAGGACTGACTTTCACTTCTGACCTGGTAGAGTAGCCTGTGGTAGACCAACAGTCCTGAGAAAAACAACAGGAAAATCAGAAGTGAAAAAACATTCTATTTAAAGGTATCACATGTCACTTGTGGCCAACTTGACAGTCTAATTTTGGGGAGAGAAGGGAAATACAGAGAGGTGATCCCAACACTTAGTGGTTTTTCTCTGAGAATTTGTTGAATTCCCAAGTTTCTTGGGAAAAAATCAGAATTTTCTGTAGTCTTATGGTACTGTGGAGCCAAAAACTAGAGTTTAGGACCTTTCAAGGTAGGAGGGTCAGTCATAGTAAACATGTGAGGCTCTCATTTGGGACTCAAACACTTACATTATAGGGATCCCAGAAGAAGAAAGAGAGAAAAATAGAGAAATTCATTTAAAGAAAAAATGGTAGAAAACTTTCCTAACCTGGGAAAGGAAATAGAAATCCAGGTCCAGGATGTACAGAGAATTCCACACAAGATGAACCCAAAGAGACCCACACCAAAACATATTGTAATTAAAATGGCAAAAGTTAAAGAGACAATCTTGAAGTAAGCAAGAGGAAAACAACTAGTTACATACAAAGGAAATTTCATGAGGCTATCACTGATTTCTCCACAACAACTTTACAAACCAGAAGGGAGTGGTAGGACATCTTTAAATGCTCAAAGAAAAGAACCTACAACCTAGAATACTACACCTGGCAAGATTATCATTCAGAATGCAAGCAGAGATGAAGAACTTCCTAGACAAGCAAAAACTAAAGGAGCTCATCACTATTAAACCAGCTTTACAAGAAATGATAGTCTTTTTTAAGCAAAAAAGGAAAGGCTATAACCAGAAATAAAAAGAAATATAAGAAAAAATCTCACAGGTAATGCCAAATATTTAATAAATACAGTGAATGGACATTTAAAAAGCTACTATAAAGGTCAAAATAAAAAAGTATCAAACTCAAATCAATCTACAGTAAGTACGAGATACTCCACACAAAGAGATCTAATATATGACATCAATAACTTATAGCAAGGATGGGGGTAGTTAAAATGTAGTCCTAACAGAATATGGCCACTCCTTAATTAACAACCTACATGTTTAACGGCTTGGACTTATGATCAGTTCTCCAGAGTGGGGAATCCCCTTCCTCAGTCCATGTGAGTCTCAGTAATCCTGTTGCACAGTCTTTTTCTTGTTCCCACAGTCAGTTAGTATTCACTACATGAAGTGTTTGCAATTATACAAGACTAAATATTTTGTTTACAGGTGTGGTGTTGCCTAGTATCTATTGAAAAATACACACCGTATGATGCCATGACACACCACAAGATATCCGCCTTTAAGCTCCTTGCTTATTGACTAATTCACTTAACAACCTAGTCATAGAAACAGAACTTGTTAAGTGAGGAGTGCCTGTATATTCAAACTTAAATGCCTATCAGCTAAAAATAGATTGCTAGTGATACAGAATACATATATATAAATGTCATGTTAACTAAAAACCGAAAAACATAAAAGATACACAAAGAACAAAGAGAAAGGAACCCAAACAAAACACTAAAGAAAATCAGCAAACCACAAAGGAAGTCAACAGAAAAAAAAAGGAACAGAGGAGAATTACAAAACAACCCAAAACCAACAAAATGGCATACTTAGCAATAATTTCTTTAAATGTAAATGGATTAAATGCTCCAATAAAAAGACAGGGTGGCAAAATGGATTTAAAAAAAAAGACCCATCTACATGTTACCTACAAGAGTCTCACTTCAAATGGAAAGACATATACAGAGTGAAAGTGAAGAGATGGAAAAAAATATTTGTGCGAATAGAAACACAAATTGAAAGCTGGAGTAGCAATACTCACATCAGACAAAATAGACTTTAAAACACAAAATGTAAAACAACGACAAAGAAGGATATTATATTTCATAAAAGGGTCAGTCCAAGAAGAGGATATAACAATTGTAAATATTTATACATCCAACATAGGAGCAACCTAAATATATAAAGCAATTATTAACAGACATAAAGGGAGAAATCCACAGTAATATATTAATAGTAGGAGATTTTAACACCTCACTCATATCAAGGAATAGATCATGTAGACAGAAAATTAGTAAGGAAATAATGGCCTTAAATACCACATTAGATAGATTCACTTAATTGATATTGTAGAACAGTTCAACCCAAAACTGCAGAATATGTATTTTTTTCAAGTGCAAGCAGAACATTCTTAAGAATGGATCATATACCAGGCCACAAAATAAGCTTCAATAAATTCAAGAATAAAATCATATCAAGCATCTTTTCCAACTACAATGGCATGAAAATTAGAAGTCAACTACAAGAAGAAAACTGGAAAAAATACAAATAGGTGGGGATTAAATAATATGCTGTCAAACCACCAATGGATCAAAGAGGACCTCAAACAGGCAATCAAAAACTATCTTGAAACAAATGAAAATGAAAATACAATATTTTAAAATGTACAGAATGCAGCAAAAGCAGTTAAAAGAGGGAACAGCCCAAATAAAATCATAAGTGAAAGAAAAGTTACAACCAATATCACAGAAATACAAAGAATCATTAAAGAATACCATGAACAATTACTTGCCAATTAAATTCAAAACCCTAGAAAAAGTGTTATAATAAATTTCTATAAGTTTGTAATTTTCCAAGACTGAACTAGATAGATATACAAAATCCAAACATACCAATTTTTAGCAATGAAACTGAAACAGTAATAAAAAGACTCCCAACAAATAAAAGTCCAGGACCAGGCAGCTTCATAGGTGAATCTACCAAACATCCAAAGACAAAATAATGCCTATCCTTCTTAAACTATTTCAGAAAATTGAAGAAGGAGGAATACTTATAAACTCATTCTATGAAGCCAGCATTACCGGATACCAAAACCAAACAAAGATATTACCAAAAAAAGAAAATTATAGACCAATATCTTTGATAAACACAGATGCAAAATTTTTCAACAAAATATTATTAATACCAAACTGATACCATAATATTTTTTAAATGATTAAATATGATAACCAAGTGGGATTCATTTAAGGGATGCAAAGATGGTTCAGTAGCCTTAAGTCAATGTGATACATCACATTAATAAAATAAAGGATAAAATCCATATGAACACCTCAATAGATGCATAAAAAGCATTTGACAAGCCTCAACATCCATACTAAAATCTCTTAACAAAGTGGGTATCAAAGGATTATATCTCAGCATAATATAGGCTATATATTACAAACACACAGCTAATATCATACTCAATGGTGAAAAGCTCAAAGATTTCCACTAAGATCAAGACAAGGATTCCCACTATCACCACATCTATTCAACATACCATAATATTAGCAGTTCTAGCCATTGCAACTACACAAGTTAAAGAAATAAAAGGCATCCAAATTGGAAAGAAGTAAAACTCCTATTATTTGCAGATAACATGATACAATATATAGAAAACCCTAAACACTCTACCAAAAATCTATTAGAACTAATAAATGAATTTAGTAAAGTTGCAGAATACAGAATTAATATATAGAAATCTGTTGCATTTCTATACACAAATAACAGGCAATCAGGAGAAATTTTTTAAAAAGCCCATTTACAATTGTATCCAAATGCATAAAATACTTAGGAATAAATTTAACCAAAGAGGTGAAAGATCTGTAGTTTGAAAACTGTAAGACAATGAAAAAAGAAACCGAAGAGGACACAAATAAATAGAAGCATATACTGTGCTCATGAATTGGAAGAATTAATATACAGATTTAATGCAATCCTATTAAAATACCAATGGCCTTCTTCTCAGAATTAGAACTAATTCTAAATTTATATGGAACCATAAAAAATCCCATATAGCACCCCCCCACTCAAAAAAATCGTGAGAAAGAACAAAGTGGGAGGTATCACACTCCCTGATATCAAACTATATTACAAAGCTACAGTAATCAAAACAGTAGGGTACTAACATATAAACGTATATCAAGAAATCAATGGTATAGTGAGACCAAAAATAGATCCACACTTATATGGTCAATATGACAGAGAGAAGGATAGAGTGGAGTAAAGACAGTCTCTTCAGTAAATGGTGCTGGGAAAACTGGACCGATACATGCAAAAAAGTGAAATTGGATAGTTTTCTTATACCACATACAAAAATAAACTCAAAATGGATTAAAGATTTAAATGCAGGACCCAAAACTAAAAAACTCTTTGAAGAAAATATATGCCATAAACTCTCTGACACTGCACTCAGAAGTATCTTTTTGAATATGTATCCCCAGGCGAGGGCAACAAAAGAAAAAAAATTTAAAAAATGCGACTATATCAAACTAAAAAGTTTTTACACAGCAAATGAAACCATCAACAAAACAAAAATACAACCTACTGAATGTCTTTACATTTACCAATTATACATTTGATAAGGGGTTAATACCCAAAATATATAAGGAACTCATACAACTTAACAATGAAAAAACTAACAATCTGATTTTAAAAAGGGCAGAGAACTTGAATAGACACTTCTCCAAAGAGGACATACAGATGACCAATAGATATATGAAATGATGCTCAACATCACTAATCATCAGGGAAATGCAAATTAAAGCTACAATGAGATATCACCTCACACCTATCAGAATGGCCATCATCAATAAATCAACAAACAACAAGTACTAGAAAGGATGTGGAGAGAAGGGAACCCTCCAGCATTATTGGTGGGATTATAAATTGGTACAGCCACTATGGAAAACAGTAGGGAGGTTCCTCAAAAAATTTTAAGTATAGCTGCCGTATAATTCAGCATTCCACTTCTGGGTATATATATAAAGAAAACAAAAACACTAATTTGAAGAGATATATGCACACTTATGTTCACTGCAGTGTTACTAGTAATAGCCAAGATATGAAAGCAACCTAACTGTGGATAAAGAAGATATGGTATATATGAGTATATACAATGGAATGCTATTCACCAATAAAAAAGAATGAAATCTTGTCATATGCAACAGATGCATGGACTTAGAGGGTATTATACTAAGTGAAATAAGTCAGAGAAAGACAAATACCATATGATTTCACTTATATGTGGAATCTAAAAAATCCACACAAATAAATAAACAAAACAGAAATAGGTTCACAGATACAGAGAACAAGCTGATGGTTTATCAAAGGGGAGGTGAATGGGGAGATGAGAATTTTAAAAAAAGAAAAGAAAGTAATATTGATATTTTTATGTTAGAGATTCCCAATCTGCCCCAAAGAGTGCCATTAGTTCATAAAGGATAATATCTCACGCACCCTTGATCTCTCTCTCAAATCTGGAAACTTCAAAGCTGAATGAGCAGCATAATACCCAAGTCTCCTATTTCAGCTATGGGGATTCATTCTCTATTGGGTTCTACACCACATGATGAGGCATGAGCAAGATGAGAAATACATCTATACCCTCCTTGTGTATCCAAGAGCAAAGTGGTGACATCTTGATTTCTTTCTGGTGTAGGATCCCGAATTTGAAGTCTCACCATACAGGAGGAGTGCCAAGAAGACATAAGAAGTCCATAGTCATAAAACAAATGCAATAATTTGAGGCAGAAACTAGGGTACTAAGGCAAGAAGAAAAAATAAGCATCAGATAAGTATAGCTTGTTTCATAAAAAAATCAAAACAAAAGAATGGAACGAGAGATCTCAGGAATTTAACTTTTGCCTTGGAATAAAAGGCTATTTTGTAGCTCAGAAACTCCTTTTCTTTGGACTTCAAAAACTGGACTGGAAGTGGAAATGATGAAGTTAAAAATATCAAACAGCCTGAGATCATTGGTTGAAAACATTAGCAGCAACATAACAGAACTCAACTCCCTCAAAGAAAAACCACAGGCCAAACCTAGCAAAGGCTGTTGCATTCAACTCACAAGCCTCCTGTGCTTACTAGTGGTTTTTGAGTCTTCAGGCTCAGAAGTAATGTAATATAGGGTTATTTAATGTGTTGTGGAAGGAGGAAACAAAACACACAAAAAGGAATAGAAATCCCAAAAATATAGACATAGAAATACTGAAAAGAATGAAAAAGGATTTTTCAAGCAAGCACTAACCAAAAGCTGGCATACTTATAACAGCTGGCATACTCATTTTTATGAGATCAGACAAATCTCATAAAAATAGGCTTTAGGATATTTCATATTGACAAAGAGGTCAATTCTCCAAGAACATATAACAAACCTACATTTGCACATACTTATTCATAGTGTATAAAGAAAAGTTGAGAGAATAAAAAAGAAAAACAGAAATTTTAATCACAGTGAGATATGTTTACATACCCCTCTCAATAACTCAAAAAATCAAACCATGAAGAATAAGGATGACTTCAACAACCGGATAAACAAACATAACCTAATTGATATACTTAGAACATTATACCCAACAATAACAGAATAGATGCTGTATTTTAAATACATATAGAACATTTATCAAAACTGTACACGGGGCCATAAGACAGAATGAACACATTTCACAGGACTAACATTTAAAATGTGCTCTTTGAACTCAGTGGAATTAAATACCAAAGAGATAATTCAAAAATCCATATATATTTCTATATTAAGCAATACATTTCTAAATAACTGTTAGATCAAAGAAGAAAACACAACAAAAATTAGAAAATATTTTAAATTAAATGATAAAAATATAAAATGGAACTTACAGGATGCAATTACAGCTATATTTAGAAGGAAATGTACATTTATGTGTATATTATCAATCTCAAGAAAGTAGAAAAGTAACAAATTAAACCCAAAGGAGAAGGAAAGAAATAAAAAAGATAACAGAAATTAATAACAATAAAAAAAAGATAGACCTATAGCAAACCTAATCAAGATAAGAGAAAAGCACATATTATCAATTCCAAGTATGATAAAAGTCACATTAAGACAAACTCTACAGAGATTTGTAAGATAATAACATAATAAAGAAAATTTATGCCAATAAATTTGACACTTTAGACAAAAGACTCCAATTCCTAGAAAGGTACAATGCACTAAATCATACAGAAGAAGAAACAGAAAATCTGAATGGTCCTATATCTAATACATAGATTGAACCTTCAATTTAAAACTTTTCACAAAGAAATTTGCAGGCAGCAATGGCTTCACTAATGAATTCTTCTGAACATTTAAGAAAGAAATAACACCAATTTTACACAGGCTCTTCTAGAGAACTGAAAAGAAGGAACATTTCTAACTGGTTTTATGAAGTAAGCACAACCTACCAGAATGTGATGAGGACAATTAAAAAATATATTAAATCACAGACCATTCATTCTCATGAACACAGATGCAAAATTCCTAAACAAAATATTAGCAAAAACAAACAAACAAAAAAACAGTGACACAAAAGAGAATACACCCCAAATAAGTTGAAATTCCAAGGTCGTTTTCACTTTTCAATCACTCCATGTTATTCACCACATTAACAAAAATAAAGGAGAAAAATCACATCATTATTTCAATAGATGCTGAAAAAGCATCGGATCCAATTCAACACCCAATCAAGATAAAAACTTAGCAAAGTAGGAGTAGAATCAAACTTCCTTAATCTAATCAAGAGTGTCTACAAAAAAATCTATACCAAATGCCACGATTAACTGTAAAGTATTCCTCTGAGACTGGCATGAAATAAACATGTCTGCTATCACTATTTCTAACATTGTACTAGAAGTCTTAATCAGTAGAAGGTAGAAAAAGAAAAACATAAAAGGTAGGGAAGGAAAAATAAAAATGCACTTTTCTCAGATAATATTATGTTCATACTAAAACACAAAATACTCTACAGTCTGTTAAAATTAGTAAGGGAATTTAATAAAGTTGCTGGATACAAGACCAATATATAAAAACCAACAGTATCTATATACCAGCAACAAATAACTGGAAAATCAAACTTTCAAAAGATATTTATAATTGCTTTAGAAACAAAAAATACTTAGAAATAAATATAATAAAAGATGAGCAAGAACTATAAAACTATAAAAAATTTCAAAGAAATTAAAGAAAACCTAAATAAATGTAAGGATATACCATTTTTACAGAATGGAATACGGCTAATTCTCCCTAATTATCCTACAGATTATAAATCCAATTCTCATAAAAATTCCAGCAGAAACTTTTTGGAAATGGAATAGTTATTTTTAAAATTCTAAAAGAAAAGAACAAAGCTGGCGGACTTATATCATCAATTTTAAGACTCATTATAATGTTAGGGTAACTAAAACAGTATTGTATTGGGACAAGATTAGACAAAAAGAAAAACAGAATAGAGAGTTCAGAAACAGACCTGTATGCAAATGGACTAATGGAACCCAGAATCAGACCCACACACATGCAGTGGTGACTGCATGTGACACTGTAGTACAACGGAGAAACGACAGTCTTTTTAGTAAACAATCCTGGGTCAAACAGATACCCATGTGGAAAACAACAGCTAAAGAATCTTCCATATGAATTTAGCAGTGTCTACTAAAGCTCCTATAACTCATGAACATTGTATTCATGGATATATACAAAGAGAAATGTATACATATATTCTCTAAAAGACACAAGAATATTCATAGCAGTACTATTCATAATAGCTCCAAGCTAGAAGTAAACCAAATGTCTAGCCAACAGCAGGATGTACAAAAAGTGGTAGATTTACACAGTGAAATGTTATACATCAATGAAAATGAACCAACTTGTTACATGTGACAATATGGATCTCAAACACACTGTTGATGGAAAGCAGCTAGACACAGAAAAGTACATACTGTATGATTCCAGTTACATAAAATTTTAAAGGTAAACAAAAACAAAAATAAATGAATGGGACTACATCAAACTAAAAAACTTTTGCACAGCAAAAGAAACCATCAACAAAACAAAAAGACAACCAACCAAATGGGAGAAGGTATTTGTAAATGATACATCTGGTAAGAAATCAATATCCAAAATATTTAAAGAACTCATACAACTAAACAACAACAACAAAAAAAAAACAATTAAAAATTGGACAGAGGTCCTAAAGAGACAGTTTTTCCAAAAAAGACATACAGATGACTAATAGAAATATGAAAATAAACTCGACATCAGTTATCACCATGCAAATGCAAATCAAAACCACAATGAGATATCACCTTACATCTGTTAAAATGACTGTTATCAAAAAGACAAGAAATAACAAGTGTTGGCGAGGATGTGGAGAAAAGGGAACCTTCACACACTGTTGATGGGACTGTAAATTGGTACAGCCACTATGGAGAGTATTTTAGAGATTTCTCAAAATATTAAGAATAGAACTATCATACAATATAACAATCCCTCTTATGAGTATCTACCTCAAAAATATGAAAACACGTATTTGTAAAGATATGTGCACCCCTATTTCACGGCTGCATGATTTACAATAGCCAAGCACGGATTCAGCCTAAGTGCCCACTGACAGGTGAGTGGATAAGAAGAGGTTCGTATACAATGCACATTAGACTTCTGCTCAGCCATAAAAACAATGAAATATTGCCACTACAACAACATAGATGAATCTTGAGAGTATTGTGCTAAATGAAATAAATGAGAGGGGAAAAAACAAACAAAAAAGGTAAGATTTTACTCACCTGTGGAATATATGACAAAGAGTAACAAATGAACTAACAAACTCGTAGACACAGACAACAGAATGGTGGTTAACACAGGGGAAGGGAGCGGGCTGGGATGACGGGGAAGTGGGCAAAGAAGAACAAATCTATGGTTACAGAAGGAAAGTAGACCTTGGACGGGGAGCACACTATAGAATACACAGATAGTGAATTACAATCATTATACATGAAAATTGTGTAATGTTATTAACGAATGTTACTCCAATAAATTAATTTTAAAAATGTTTATAATAGGCAAAACCAAAGCTATGGTCAGGGTCATAGTCATTTTTAGGAAAAAAGAAACAGAAGGAATGGGGGGTGGTTCTGATGTGCTAGTAAGATTCTATTTCTTGATACATGTACTGATTATACAGATGCATTTATACTGTAAAAATCTGGGGGATGGATTGCAAAAATAATAATTTAGCTCCAAAAAACTAACCAACTGCTCGCTTTCTTTTCTAGCAGCTATTGGATAGCTATGTCTATGAAAGCCTTTTCTTGGTTGTGATCATAAAAACACATTATTTGTATATGAAAGAATATTTATCTCTTCAATGTTTTTGTTCACAGGATAACATTCATTTTATTGTTGAAGAAGAGGGGACTGAAATGCACCCTGGTTTTACAACATTGAAGACTTGACTGAGAGCACTCAGAGTCAGCTTTCACTGGGGCCCAGGTCACTTTGGTGTGGGCTGAATTAAGGGGCCACAACCCTAGCTGTATAGGCCCACATCAAAAAAAAAAAAAAAAAAGAAAGAAAAAGAAAAGGAAAGAAAGAAAGGAAGGAAGGGAGGGAGGGAGGAAAGAAAGAAGTATAGTTTTAAACTACATAACTCTAGTGTTTCAAGTAAGGCATGCGAGTAGCATGGCCCAAGCCCCCCACACAGTGGAGTCTAGAGGCCAGGGAAGGGCCAGAAATGAATCCAATTTACTTCCACATCATCAAAAGCTTCAATAATTGGCACCATCAGGTACATCCAGAAGTAGGAAGTGGAGGTGGATAAAAGAAGGAGGTTTAAGGTCAGTTTACAAAACCTTTAGGCCCCCAGATTCCTTCTCCAACTCAGGAGCTAAGGACGTCCCTGTCCCTCTCCCAACTCCACAAAGATTGGAGGCACTTTCTCCCAGAGAAAGTTCGTCAAAGCCATGCTGGATGAAAGCAGGAAGGCAGCTGGTGGCAGGACAGCTATGCTTAAGACTGGAGCCCCACTTACTCCCCCACGCAGAGCTTCCCAAGGACTTCAGTCCTCCCACTGTTTAGGCAGACAATCAGGGATTACTGAGGAAAGCCTCTAACAGGAAAGACCAAAATAAAGAGAAAATTTAAGAACACAGAGTCTATGAAGGGATAAGAAAATCTTTTTGAAAATTATTAGCTTTAAAGGTAAAATATTTTAACTGTAAAACGTAAGTTCAAAAGCCTATAAGTTAGCAATATTCAGAGAAACAAGAGCTTTGGAAATTAAAAATGATGGCAGAATTTAAAAACTCAATAGAGAATTCCCATAGTAAACAGTTCGAAAACCAGAAAATAAAAAAAGAGACAACTGTTTTTAGGCAATGAACAAATGACAGGGGGAAATGGTGATGCCTAGAAGGGAAACAGACAAGGGAAAATCTAGGGGTGCCCCAGTTTGGCCCTTGGAGGCAGTTTCTAGCCATCACACAGGACCAAAACAGTCCAGGCCACTGATTTGAAGTGACAGTGATCAGGGTTTGGGGAGGCTGAAGCAGAAAGTTGAAGAAACTGACTTTATAATTTAAAACCTTCCCATGAGAAAAAAAGAGAGAAAGAGAAAAGCCCCGAAGACTTGGCTGGTTCTACCAAACATATAATGAAGAAGTGATACCAATTCTACATGCATTTCCCCAGAAAACAGAAGGGAAACTTGCAAATTCATTTTATAAGGCTAATGTTACTCTGATACCAAAGTTAAGAAAATTAGAAACTAATATTCCTCATGAAATTGATAGAAAAATTTAGCAAATTAAATCTAGCAGTATTTAAAAGGGATAATAAATCAAGACAAAGTTGGTTTTATTACAGAAATGCAAATATGATTTGACATTTTAAAACCAATCAATGTAATTCACTGTATCAACCATATCATCATCCTAAGGATTCAGAAAAACGTTTGACAAAAATTCAACATTTGTTTATGATAAAACTCTCAGCAAACCCGGAATAGGTATAAACTTCTACAACCTGATTCAAGAGCATCGATGAAACAACCCTACCTCTAACATTATACTCCATGGCAAAAGACTGCATGCCTTCCCCCTAGGAAAGGGGACAAAGAGGACAGCCCTGTCACAGCTGCCACGTCACCGTACTGGAGCCGTAGCCAGCAGTGAGAAACAGCAGGACCTTGCATACGTAGCTGTGGGGATGCAAAATGAAGCAGTCACTTTGCAAACAGTTTCACAATTTATTATAAAGTTAAATACACATTTAGTGTACAACACAGCAACCCTACCTCTAGGCATTTACTTTGGTGAATACATATGTCCAGAAAAAAGCATATGAGCTAAAAATATGTCCACACAAAAACTTGTCCAGAATGTTCATAGCAGCTTTAGTCAAAGACTGAAAATGACCCAAATGTTCATCAGTGGTGAACAGCGGTCCAGCCACACAATAGGATGCTACTCAGCAAAAACTATGACACACAAAACCGCAAAGAAGAGTCTCAAACATATTGTGCAAAGTGAAAGAACACAAAAGGACACATGCCACACAATTCCATTCAAAGGAGATCCTGGAAAAGTAAACTATCAACAAAATGGTGGTGTGAGACGGACCTCTGAAAAAGTCCCCTGAAGAGTGCAACTAATAAAACATCTACATCTCAACCAAGGACTCTCTACACAACAATCACAGCTAAGAAACCCATTTGGCATATTAAAGTACCTGCAGGTGGACAGAGTTGGTTCAATGAAGGAGAAATAAAAAAGGAAGTGCAGACATGGTCGGCACACAGGTCCTTGTTTGGAACTCTACCACCAGGGGAAGGAGGAGGAAGAGGGTGGTGGGAAAGCGTTCTAGATTCCACTGGGTCCGGGGTACAGAAGAAAGGAGGCCTAGTGGCAGGGGCATGAGATACCACAATCAGACCTCACTTTGACCTGTAGGAGGTACAGACCAGGTCCGAGAGATACAGCAGTCCGACTTCACTCTGGTTCCAAGTCGGGGGTGGCGGTGGGGGGTAAATGGCACAGTAAGGAGCCGCAGTGCAACCTTGCTCCAACCAAGGAGGAGTAAGGGGACTGCGTGTGTGTTTCTCGGTCCACAGCCAACACAGTCTGAAAGACCAGCATACGAGACAGCTGACCCCAAGACTCAGGGCAGCGTCCTCTGGACAAACCAAGAACAGAAAGGTGAAAACAGGGGTGTGGTCTCTGGTCGCCTGCCCTTGCAGGCCGCGGCCAACCTCACTCCAGCTGGGGAGGGAGGAGGAGCGCTTAGAAGACTGTGGACACTCTTTCAGCCTGTGGCCAGCCCAGTCTGAGACATCCATATGCAGAATGGACCCCAAGGCTCTCAGCCAAGTCCTCAGGGAAAACTGAGAACAGACAGGTATAATTGCACTCAAGCTGCCTGCATGACCCTGCAGTCCCAGGAAGAAAACAGAAGCTTGAATGTCTCTCCCCCACAGACCTCTGCCTACCCAGTAAACACCAAAGAAACTGCAGAGCAAATGTCGGGTTAAGGAGCAGAATATCTACAGAGAGGTTGTCAGAATGAGAAACCAGAGAAAGGGAGCTCAAAATAAATCCACACAACAGAAAATCAAAGTAAATGAGATGGGGACAAACAACTCATCAGAAACAGAGCTCAAAGCAATTATTATAAAAATGTTTAGAAAATTTAACGATAATTTCAACAGCAAGCATAAAGGAAGACATACAAACCATTATAAAGGACCAAAGACAATCATGACATTAACTGAAATAAAGAATAAAATAAAAATCACCAAAGTAGATAAAGTACAATCACAAAGCAGTGAATTGCAAGAAAACCCAACAGAGGCTAAAGAAGCTGTGGTACATATACACAATGGAATACGACTCAGCCATAAGAAAAGATGAAACAGCGCCATTTGCAACAACATGGATGGACCTGGAGACCATTATGCAAAGCAAAATAAGCCAGAAAGGAAAAAAACAAGAACCATATGATTTCACTCATATGTGGAGCACAAAGCTAAAAGCAACAAAGAAACAAAAACTCATGGACACAATTGATAGTTTAGTGGTTGGTGGTTACCTAATGGTATGGAGGAAGTGGGTAGGAGAGGAGGGTGGGGGAGTCAAATGTACGGTGATGGAAAGAGAGCTGACTCTGGGTGATGAACACATAACGCAAAACAGAGATGATGCACTGTAGAATTGTACACCTGGGACCTATGTACCTTTTACTAACCAATGTCACCCCAATAAACCTAACAATAAAAAGAAAAGAAAAGCCAGCAGAAAATACCCAATCAGAACAAGAAACAGAAAAAAGAATCCCAAAAAACTGAGAATGGTTTGAGATACCTCTAGGACAACATCAAGCATAAAAGCATTCCATCATAGGCCTAGCAGAAGGTGCAGAGGAAAAGCAAGGGATTAAGAACTTATATTTGAAGAAATAATGATTGAAAATTTTCCTAACCTGGTGAGAGAAATAGATATACAAGCCCAGGAAGCACAGAGTCCAAACAAGATGATCCCAAACAGAAACACACCAAGACACATCATAATTAAATGGCAAAAGTCAAAGAAAAAGAGCAAGGGAAATAAACAGCAAAAGAAATGCAAGTAGTAACTTTTAAGGGGTGACCCATTATTCACCTCTCAGCTTATTTCTCACTAGAAACTTTATAGGAGGGAATGGAAGAAATTATTCAACGTGATGAAAACCAAGGATCCACAACCAAGAATAATGTATCCAGCAAGGCTAGGATTCAGAATTGCAGGACAGATAAAGAGCTTCTCAGATAAGAAAAAGCTAAAGGAGCTCATCACCACCGAACCAGTACAACAAAGAATGTTAGAGGGACTTCTTTAAGATAGGAGGAGGGATGGGAGAGTGAGTAAACTAAGGGAAAGGGATGGAGAAGTTTAGTTTGGTTGTTACAAGGCAATAATGAATGAGGTATAGAGTACAACATAGGAATATAGTCAATAAGGTTGTGGTAACTTTATGTGGTGTCAGATGGGCACTAGATTTGTTGGAGTGATAGAAGGAGAGCTGGAGGGGTGGGTAAAATAGAGGAAGAAATCAAGAAGTACAAATTCATAGTCACAGAATAGTGACAGGAATATAAAATGTAGTCTAGGACATATAGTCAACAACATTGCAATAACTATGTATGCTGTCAGAGGGAAACCAGATGTATTAGAATGAGGACTTAGTAAGTTACAAAAATGACTCATCACTGTGCTGTACACCTGAAACCGTTATAATATTGTATGTAAAATATAATTAAAAAATAAAAGAAGAGCAGGTCAGTGGTAGCCAGGGGCTGGAACTGGGGCCAGGGATTAACTGCAAAAGGTAAAAGGGAACATTTAGGGATGACCAAAATGTAATTTGTCTTGCTTTGGTGATGATTACCCAACTGTACAAATTTGTCAAAACTGATAAAATATTACACTTTAAAACTGGTTAATCTTATTACATGTAAATTACACTTTAATGAAGCTAATTAAAAATATTTTAGAAACCACAAAGAAAAATTGGAGGATAAAATTGATAAATCTGTCAAAAAGTAGAATGAAAAAACATAAAGATAGATTTTAAGAAAAAAGAAAATTAGACCAGTATAGGAGGTATCAAGCATTCCATGAAGAGAAACTAAAAGAAAATGAAAGGCAGAAATTAAACAATAGAAAAAAATGTCTTCTCCTATAAGACAATAAAGGATGAGATTTCCAGATGGAAAGGGTCACCAAACGCTCCACCAGAGGCTCCTGGATTCCTAGTGGACACAGATGCAACTGCACCCAGGTATGTCACTTAGAGACATCAGAACATTGGCATAAAGGAGGAATCCCTACAAGCTTTCAGGGAGAAAAAAAGGCCATAACTGAGGAATGACTTTGTATTTCTCAAGAGCAGACCGAGGTCCAGAAAACAATGGAGCAATGTCTTCAAAACTCTAAAGGAAAAAGATTTCCAGTGCTGAATTCTATGAGCCAAACTATCCAGAAAGCATCAGGGCAGAAAAAAGGCATTTGCAGACATGCTGGCTACAAAAACCATACTCTTAGGCATCCTTTCCTAGGAAGCTACTGGAAGATTTGTGCCTCCAAAACAAGAGTGTCAACCAAGCAAGAAGATGATGAGGGACATGTAGCCAGGAAAGAGGGGCTTCGCAGGAAGATGACAGCTTGGCACCAGTCACTATAGCATGGAGCAGTTCAGACACTCCAGAAGAGGTTTTTACAGGAAAATGAAACTGTCACAAAGCCTAATGAATCTGAAAGTCTTGAGAACAGATGTAGACAACTAGAGAAGGGCTGAGATTAAATTAAGCAAAGAACCAGTGAATGCTGGGAATAGGATGCTTAGGAAATCTAAAATTGTCACAATTTACTACATGGATCAGTTATGAATAGTTAAGGATGTAAACACTGATTATTGCTCTGAGCAAAATGACCCTATAACTCTACTGGGAAGACAGGGAATAGAAAAGGCAGTAAGATGACTGGTTGGGAAGGTGAATTTAATTCTCACTTTTTATAGAAGGAATACAAATAAACAATGTCTAAAACTGGAAAGTAGAGAGGTAGCAATAACATGTTATTTGGAGACTTGGAAGCAAATAGAACAAATAATCAGCTAAAAGAAAAGAATGTGCTTACTTCTGAAGAGGGGAGAAGGGGGAAAAGTGGGGAAAGAGGCCACTGTTTTTTCTAATAAACACTGTAGTTTCCTTAAACTAAATGCATGTGTTACTTGGGTAAAATTTAATTCTAAAACTAAAAAAAAAAAAAAAAAAAAAAAAAAAAAAAAAAAAAAAAAAAAAAAAAAAAAAAAAAAAAAAAAAAAAAAAAAAAAAAAAAAAAAAAAAAAAAAAAAAAAAAAAAAAAAAAAAAAAAAAAAAAAAAAAAAAAAAAAAAAAAAAAAAAAAAAAAAAAAAAAAAAAGAACAAAATAAATTCCAAAAATGTCAAAGGAAAGAAATAATGAAGAGCAAAAATTAATGAAATAGATCAAGATAAAACAGAAAGAATCAGTTAAGTCAAACATTTGTTCATTAAAAGTCTACTAATAAAACTTCTGACAAGACTTATACAGAAAGAAAGACAAAAGTAAATACTGTTAGAAATTCATGCTTTCATTCAACAAATACACACTGGGACCTGGTGTGCTGAGGACACAAGAGCAAACAAGACCAAGTCCTTTCCCTGGGGATGTGAGGTTAGAAAGGCTTATTTAAACAGGACACAGAAAGCACTAAGATGAAGATCATAAAGGTAAAGAACTATTTTAGTTCATTAAGAATTTCTGTTAGTAAGAAAAAGATAAGCTACAGACCAAAATACATATTACCTGGTAAAGTATTAGATTTCCAGATATATACAGAACTCAAAGAAATGAATAAGAAGATAACTATAATAGAAAAATGAGCAAGAATATGTATATGTAAGTTACAGAACACAAATAATCAACGTATAAAAAGATATTCAACTTCATCAGTAAACAAGGAAATATAAATTAAAACCACAACGAGATACCATATTTCAGGAAGTGGACTAAGGAAAAATTTTTAAAGTCTGAAAGTTACAAATTTTAGCAAGAATGTAAGGTAACAGAAACTTACATCAACTATTAGTATAATTCGAAACTAATTTCATTAGCAATCTGGGTAAATCTTGCAGAGTTGAAGCCTACACCCTTGAACCCAATATTTCTACATCTATGTATATACTAAAGAAAGTTCCAAACAAGGCGCATGTGTACAAAAGAAAATATGTACAAGAATATTCAGGTCAGCATTATTCAACACAGCAAAAAGTCTGGGAACGGGTCTATCAGCAAGAGAAAGGGTAAATTAAGGGACAGTCATTGAAGGAATATCAAAGTGCAGTTAAAAAAGACCTAGAGCTACATATTTCAACACAGACTTAAAAACGTTAAGGTGTGGAAAGGCAGCTACAGTACAATACATGTATATCAATCGTTACAGCCATGTGCTCAGAGCTCTGGGTAAAGATGGAAAATCCAAGGAGAACAGCAGTGTAGAATTCAATCCAGTGGCTTTCTCTGGCAGGGAAGGAGGAGAGGGTACACACTGGACTTCATGTATGCTGCTATGTTCTGTTTCTTAAGATGGACAATGGAGTTGGGTGTTTCTTTATTCTTCAAATTGCTTGAAAAATATTATATACCCTCTTTAAATCCAGAACATACAGTATTCAAAATCCATTTATTTTAAGGTAAAGAAAATGATAATGCCAGCTGTAGAAATAAAATGACATGTCAGAAAAATAAGTAAGCGCTGGTTCTCTAAA
Organism: Lyroderma lyra; assembly: GCA_004026885.1. Lineage (NCBI taxonomy): Eukaryota > Metazoa > Chordata > Mammalia > Chiroptera > Megadermatidae > Lyroderma > Lyroderma lyra. The sequence continues at coordinate 95,779 of PVJL010004158.1, forward strand.
AAGAAGTTCCCAACAAATTTAAGAGAAAAAAATATGCAGGTAAAATTGGAAATGAGAAAAAGGACAAAAAATAAAAATGTTAAAATTATAAACGCACACCATGCACAACTGTAAATGAATACACTATATAGTGTGAAGTAGATTAATTTAAAGGTAAAGGGTAAAATGTACAATTGATACAACAAAAAGAAACCGAAACAGATTAATAAATAAGAAAGAAATGTAAAAGGTTACTGCTCAAATCAAGGGATCAAGTAGTTTTCTTTAGGTTTACAGAGCAAAAAAAATTGCTACACAGTTAAAGCTACTTTAGCGAAGGGGAAAAAAATGACCTGATTTGAGGATCAGATGGGTTTCATGCTGGCTTGCCCTGAATCCTGATTGGGTATTTAAACATTAAATCTGTCCAAATTAATTAACCACTGAGGCTCAGTTTTCTGTAAAGTGGGGTTAGTCACACTTGCCTCACAGGTAGTAATTATTAAATGGGGCAGCTAACAGAAATCCCCCAAATCACCCAGCGTGGTGCCCAGCCATGGGTGCTAGAAGTCAGCTTTCCCCTCCTCCTACTAGCTCATGGCCCAGAGAAGAGAAGAATTAAGAAGGAAAGCTATCTTATCCTGTTTAAAAATAAGTGTCTATTCTAAACCAAGAGTAACTGGTGCAATGGAAACTGTCTAGATTCAGTCCCTTAAAAATGAGATATAAAACCTATTACCATTATTCTATATGGTTTCTGAAGTCCTAGCCAGTCATTTAGAAATTAAACAAATAAGAAAAATCAAAGGCTAAAAATGAATTCAATGATTATTTTAATAAGAGAGAGTGACAAGAGGGGGATAAGTGTTTGGAAATGACTACGATTTCTTTACAGTAGCAATTTTCAATTAAAAAACCAAAGACAAGATGGTACTATTCAACAATAAAAATAACTTTATTGGGAAATGGGGGTACAGCTATACATCTTTATTGGGAAATATAAAGTAAGACTTCTTTCCATGTCTGACTGGCTAACTACTAGTCATCCTTCATGAACTGGCTCAGGGTTCAGGGTGTCCAGGCAATGCGGAAATAAGAGGTGCTGGGACCGAGGGTGTGAAAGGCACCTGGGAAGGACTGAACCAGACCGCCTGGTTTTCCAAGTCATTACCCACACCTAACGGTACAGTCCCTTGTAGGCACCAGAGTCCTTCTTCTTCACAGCCCCCACAAATGCAGTAAAGAACTAGTGTTAATGACAAATAAATGGGAGATGAATGAGGTTATGATGCCAGAGTGGAAGGACAGTGGATTTCCTTTAATTACCCTCCTTTTTGTTATAGCACTGCTTGTATAACACAGAATGAAATATTAAAATGCCTTAGTTTGGTTGTAACAGAACATACAAATTCAGAACACTGTTGGGATAAGTTAAAAGATTTGTTTGATAACTGTGTGTTGGAGTTAAGGCATCTAAATTCTGTAACAGATTGGGTCCTGGGCATTCCAGGTATATAGTTATTTACTGTAGGATATAAATTCTTGTCTACTTCACTGGGCAAAGTCCACAACAAACAGCTTTTTAAAAAATATTTAAATATTTTATAGCCTGCAAATGTTGCTTTGAAAGTGAACTGTTGTAATGCCCTGAATAAGGCGATACGTTCTCTAGAACATTGTGGGGTAGGAGAGGCACCCTTGCTCCTTCTCTTGTTACCAGATCCAATGGGATCTCAGGACAAGTAACAGCCACTAAACTGTCATATTTTCTGTATCCCCAAGCAGCAAGTCTACACCACTCACCAGGTGCCAAGCATTGTGCTGGGTATGAGCGGTACAGTAAAATACCCGCAGACCTGACACACTCCCATGGTGCTTACAGCCTGGTGTGGTGCCACAAAAGCTGGAGATAAATTATGTGCTGGCTGAATGAGCATACATGAGTGAACAAAGAGGAAGGGGGTTGGAGAAATGTGCAGTGTTTAGCTAGAAGAGTGGCCTCTGTAGGCACATGGTAACAAGCCTGTAGTACCAGAAGCCACCCTGCTGCATGTGACTCAGCATGGTGCCTCCTCACTGGAGAACTGTGAACAGAGAAGGCACTGATGCTAAACAGGACAACAGGACATGCAAGCATGGCTGGGGAGTTGCCCAGGTTACATGTGAAGCAGAGACTACTAATCTATGCCAAATTGGGAGAAGGAAAATCAAGCAGGAGGGTCCAGGCAGGCACAAACTGCCACAAGAAAGGAGCACCACATGTACGTGGGAATTAATATGGTAACAAGGTCCTGAGGTGAACAAAGGGAAAAGATGCTCACTTCTCTGTCCACAGACCTAATGCATTTGCTGAGTTTCTCTTGATGCCTCTCACCTGCAGGATTCTTACCAAAACAGAAGCCTCCAGAAGCATCCTCCAGCATCCACTCTTCCCCTTTTCCTAGCTGGGCAAACATATCTGGTTTAGGTCCTAAGAGTCCTGTTTTTGAGAGGAAAAAGATGGACCACATCTGTTTATACTACAGATAAAATCACTTCAAGGACAAGATCTGGGAACCTCCTGGAGGTGACTTGATAGGAAGGCCCAGGGTAGAGACGAGTTCCCAAAGGACAAAAAGATGGCTCGGGACTGACACAACCCATTTCCAGGTCTCTCTCCCTGATGAAGGGTGGGAGGATTGGGCCCTGACTCACTTTAGGACCCAAAAGAGTCCTGCACCCAGGACACCAAGGACAGGCATGTCAGAGCCTTGAAAATAACACCCTCTGTTGGCCGCTGTGCCCAGCCCAAACTTGGGGTGCAGCCAGTTTCTCAGGGTCCCAGGGAAATGTCCTCATGTGGAGACGAGCCTTCAGAGGTCGCCACTCACCCAGTGAGACCAGGTTGCTGTAGTTCTCCAGCATCACGTCCCTGTACAGGGCCCTCTGCGCAGGGCCCAGCTGTGCCCACTCATCCTGGCTGAAGAGCACGGCCACATCTTTGAAGGTCACTGATTCCTGTAACAGCAAGCCCTTTCATGTGGTGGCTACCCTTTTACATGGCACATTCTACATGTCTAAAATAGGCAGCCTGTAAACACAAAATTAATTGCATGACATTGACAATGAATGTGAGGAAAAGTTCAGGAAAGAGAAGTACCACAGTGGACTGGCACCATGGAGACCAGTTTCACAGAAAAAGTGGTGTCTGAGATGGGTCCTAAAGGACAAATCAGAAACCAGGAAAAGAAGGGTGAGTAGCTGGTGAGCTGTGACTGGGTTCAAGACAGCACCAAAACCAGCTGCTCATTCCTTTCAATGATTTCTGCCACTGATCCCTGCCCTGGACAGGCTTAAATGTGAAGGAATTAGAATTTATCAGAATTCATATACTCAAATGAATGCTGGCTCCTTCAAAGTGCAGTCCATACCCTAATTCTGTAGAGGCTGGCACTATTTAAAGCTTCTTGGTAATTTACTGAAACTGAAAATGTATCTTTTAAAAATTTAAAAATTTTTTTTAATTACAGTTCATATACATAGCATTAGTTTCAGGTGTACAGCAGTGGTTAGACATTTATATAATTTATAAGGTGATTCCCTCCCATAAGTCTAGTACCCACCTGATACCATACTTAATTATTACAATATTATTGGATATATTCCCTATGCTATACTTTACATCCCTGTGACTATTTTGTAATCAATTTGTACTGCTTAATTCTTTCACCTTTTTTTACCAGCCCTCAAACCCCCCATTCCATCTATCACCCTGATAAATCCAGTACCCATCTGGCACCATGCATCCTATTATAATATTATTGACTATATTCTCTATGCTGTATTTAACATCCCCACGACTCTTTTGTAACAACCAATCTGTACTTACTATCTTCACCTTTTTCACCCAGCCCCCAATCGCCCTCCCATGCACCAGTTTGTTCTCTGTATCTGAGTCTGTTTCTGTTTTGTTTGTTCATTTGTTTTTTTCTTTTTTAATTCCACATATAAGTGAAACATACGATATTTGTCTTTCTCTGCCTAGTTCACTTAGAATAGTACCCTCTAGGTCCATCCATGTTGTCGCAAATAGTAAGATTTTCATCCTTTTTATGACTGAATAATATTACATTGTATATATGTACCAAATCTTTTGAATGATTTCATTGGTACACAGTATTCCTCTCAAGTAAAAAGCCAAATCTCATTATAAAACATATATATATATATATATATATATATATATATATATATATATATATACAGTCCAGTAAATCCCACTTCCGCAGAAAAATGCTCCAACCTCTCTCTAAGTTGTCTCAGGAACCGCCTTTACCTTTTACACCTTACTCTTACTTGCTAGTGGGAAGATTGCAGGTTTCCATTTTGGATCAACTTGGGTTCCAGTTCCAATTTAACATGTTCCTTAGCTTGACCCTTACTAGGATGAGCCCAGCATGGGATGTGGGGAAAGAAAATAGCCACTGGGTCAGGCCTCTGAGTGAGACTGGATTGGGAGAAAACCTTCTGGTCAGAGGAAGGAAATGCCCACACCCTCCAAACTTCCACATTCAAAACTTTCAATAGTGGGGGGACTCCACAGCAATCCCCCACTCACCTGGACCATGCTTGGCAGGTCCCTGACAGCCATTCCTTCTTCTCTGATGAGCCCTTTTAAGAACAAGTCTGCTTGGACTTGAAACAAGGACTCCCAAGGCTGGAAACTTCTACACACTTGTAACGAGGAAAGGCCTGGGTGGAAAGACATCACACAGCAGTCCAGAGTGAGGCTGTGAGAAGCATTCACATACTGGAAGTCCTTCAATACCCACAGCCCTGAATTCTTAATCCTTGTTTGCTCCCATTTCTCTCTCCTCCTCCTGAAGGCGCTTCTACTGGCCTCCCCTGTAGAGGGAATCACTCACCATGCTACTCCCTGACCCCCATCCCATCCCCCATCTTCCCCCTACCATCTGATTCGAATGCTCCACATCTTCCCTTCCATATCTTAAATACATTGACATCTTGCGGAAAGCACCCCCACCCCCAGCCCCAGTTCTCACACTTTGTACCCACTCTCGGCCTTTTCCCTTAAGTCACGCTGAGAGGTCTCTAGAGAAGTGTCTCCTCTCTGGACAGCTGCCCGACTCTGGGAGGGGAGGGCAGGAGGTGAGGAAGGAGGGTTGTCTTCTTTTGTTCCTCAGAAAAGAAGCTATGAAGTCTGAATCTTCATTGTTGAAGTCTCTCAAGCCAAGCCCTTCTCTGGCCTCTGGTCTCTCTCTGGGGCCCAGTTTGGGTGGAGTCAAAGGTGGGCGAGGACTGTATTTATGTGCTGGGGGCGGGGAGGGGGAGAGCGGAGATTTAGGAACCTTCACACAACCCAGTCCACCCTCCCACCCTCTGCCCTAATACGTCCACAGCGGAGATGCCGCGAGGGAGGCCGCGCGCTGCTCGCCTCGGAGGGTTTCACGTCCTGGACACACTCACCTGAACGTAAAATGGGCTTCCCGGATCGGCTCCAAGACACCCGCCAGAAGCCCTGACAGCAGCATCCTGCACCGGCACTCACAGATTCGGACGCTAGGCCCAAGAGCGCACACCTGGCCGTCCTCCCTTCTTCTCTTCGGACTCAAACCTTAGCCATACATCCCGAGAAGTTTGGGGCTCCAGGTCAGCGTCCTCCAGAATGAAGCACAACCCGGACTGCTCGGCTTCCACCTCCGTCCTTCTCCCCGGGCGCGACCAGCCACGGCCGCTCCCACTCGCCCGATGAGGCTCTGGCTACCGTGCCTGGTCACCACTGGGTGCCCTTTGAGGAGCCCCCTGTCCGCGGCGAGAGACTGCATCCGCGGCGAGAGACTGCATCCGCCACATCACCGGCAGATCACAAAGAGATGGGAGGCTGCAGCCCGGGTCTGATCTGCGCTTGCGCGTTGCCCTGGGAACCACTAAGCCGAATCCCCGCAAGTTCGAGGGCTGCAGCCCTTCTACTTCCCAGACGGCAATTCCGCGGCGAGCGTTTGCAATCGCGGGCAGCTGAGAAAGATGTTGTGCGCCTGCGTAGGCAGTGCCCAGCCCTTCACACTCCGCCCCCTCAAGCCCCGTCCCATGGTGCTTTGCGTACTGAAACTACATTTCCCAGGGGCCTCGGTGGGTCGTCGCCCTTTGTCAGACAGCTAACTCCCCGTGTACCAAGCAGGAGGTTCTGTTTTGGTTCTGTTCTGGTCATGCTTGGACTCGGTGTCTACCTTGAAAAAGGCCCATGATAGACTAGCAAAAATTAACGCGCCTGGTCTGGTGAGGAGAGCGGATCCAGAACCGTCTCCGGGGACGGAGTGGGAGGCGACATGCCGAAAATGACCCGTTCCAGCAGGGTCGCGCCCAGCGGACGTGTAAAGGCGGCGAGACTGCGCCTCCGTCCCGGGAACGCAAACCATACTAACAGTGTGGCCGGCGGTCGGGTCAGGCATGGTTCGGCGACAGATCGGGTGCGGGGTGGGGAGCACAGGGGTTGGACTGAAGGATGGCGGACGAGTGAGCGGGCTGCTGCGGCGGTTCAGGACAGCGGATGGTGGCTGGGACCTGGGCGGGGGCCTGAGAAACGTCTAGCAGGTAGAACAACTTTGGTGGTATTTGTTTTTGTTGACAGTATTTTCAGGGGGCAAGCAAGGATGAGGGGCTGTATAGAAACATCCAGAGATATTTAGTTGTTTTTGAATACCCTGTTTTCATGGAGGTCAGGAAGGAAACATCAGAGTGTTTTAAGTTTGTTGGTAGTGAAAAAAAAATCTAAGTATGTGACCTGAGGTTTGTCACAGAATGTAAGCAGTGTCAGTGACTTTATGTGACAGTTCAGCATTGTTTTGGGTCTTATTGACGGCTTCATTCTATACGTTTGTAGCACGTGGTAGGTACTGTTCTTGGGGATAGAGTAGCAGTGAAAACCGTGCACTTAAGCAGGTTTAATTCTACTCGAGGAGGTAGTAAATAAAACAAAATATTAGGTACTTAGGACAATGAAGCTGTCTAAGTATCTATAAGCTGGGGAATGGGGTTTAATTTTAGGTACTGTTCTGGGACGTTCTCTTTGAGATAACATTTGAGCAGAGATTGGAATACAGTGAGGGAGAAAACCATGTGAATATGTGGGGAACAGCTAAAGAGGAAAGAATGGGAACGCTATCCAGAGAAGTGCCGGGTGACTTGAGGCTTAGCAAGGCCAGTATGACTGGGAGAACATGGTGAACTGGGAGAGTGGGAGATGAGGTCAGAGGGTAACCAGAAACTTTGAAGGCCACTGTAGGAACTCTGGATTTCTGGGTGATGGGAAACCATTGGAGGAGTTTGAGCCAAATAGTGACATGGCTGAGCACACTCTTGACAGAATCACTGGTCAGCTGGGGAGAAAAGCTATGGTGGTGCTAGAGGGAATTCAGGGGAACCAGTTAGGGGCTAGCTATTCCAGCAGTCCTGGGGAGGGATAGACTGTCAGTTGTATAACTTTTCTATGAGATATCTGCTTTGAGAACTTAAGTCATTCTAACGAGTTTGGATATTTTTGTTTTCAGGTACATGAAGGTGATAATATAACACTTGTTGAGCACTAACTACATGTTGGGTACTCTAATAAGCATTTTACATTAGTTGTTTAATGTAATCCAAAGATATTATTAACACATGAGAAAACTGAGGTACCAACATGTTAAGTGCCTTGCCCAAGGTCTCATGTCTAGTATGTGCAACCAGGAGTCCTGCACCTGTTGATAAGATGAAAGATGCAAAGGCTGTGCTCATTACTTGTGGCCCAGAATGGCTGAGAACTGACATACAAGGGCCAAAAGCTTCTAAATATCCTGAAAAAGTCCTGAAACCTCCATTTATCTGACCCATATCCTAGTGCTCCCTTTATGGGTTAATATTCTATCAATTTTGAGTTATTGCATCCATCTTAGGCTTTATAACTTCATTCCTCCTCTCCTTGTCCTGTGCCTTGTTTTTGAGCTTTTATTGTGCTACTATCTATCATTTTCATTTGTTTTCTGCCCATGTTTTCTTGCTGCCTTCTTTCTGCCCCTCCATTTCTATCTCTTGAGGTGAGGTGGGGAATAAGAAGTGAAGAGAAAGGAAGAAACTGGGTGTAATGGAGAGATATTACCAGTTTCTGAGGATATAGTTAATTCAGCCTTTCATTCCTCCTTTGTCTTTGATGTTCAAACTCCATGAATTAAAATTTAGAAGTTATATAGCCCAGAGACTGAACTGTCCAAGGTCTAAACACTGAAAGTCCACAGGCAACCTCTACTGCCACCCACAAACATCTGCACCCATCATTACCCCCTCTCCCAGTGGAAAGTTTCCTTCTTCCCAGTGAAGATTCCTCTGGCCTCTACCTGTACTCAAAACCTTATTTTCCCACTTTGAGTTGTGCATACACTCCTTTCTGCACCTTTAGACTCTCCATGTCTCTTTTAGATGATAAACATGCTGAACTCTTGTACCTTAAATCGTGCAAACATATTCACAGGAGATTGTTGGCAGGCTAAACCAACGCCTTTCTCAAACCCCCTTTTCCTTACCTGCTTCCACTATGGAAGCTGCAAGAGTTAAATACTTATTTTCATAGCCTACTTTGCTACTAGCCTGCAGTAATACAGCTGTGGTCAGTGAGATGTAACAGAAGTCTGCTGAGGGGCTTCTGGGAAAACCTTTTCTAGTTACAGGCACAGGTGTTGCTAGTGGTACCCACTCCCCTTCTTCTTGCATTGAATGCACATATTTTACCTGAAACTATGGCAGCTATGTGACCATGATGGAAAAGCCATGAAACTCAAGGCATTGAATTATTTTGTCTCTGAACCAATGCCAACCACCTCCAAATTGGTTATGTGAGGAAATAAACTCCTGTCTGCTTGTAAGCCATTGTTAATGGGGCTTTCTAGTATCTGTAGCCAAATGCTCTTCTGAAAGATAAACCCTCTCTCAACCCCAATTTCCCTCTAGTTATCTTTCTAAACTCTCCTTTCCCAGTCAGGCTACTAAGTCCCTTTCAACTTTAACTCACTCTTCAACCCACTGAAATTTTAAAGGTAACAAAAACCAAAGACCATATTTCTATCTTTATCCTACTTTAACCTTCTGTAGCATTTGAAAATATTAACTGTTCCTTTCCCTGAGCTAAAATTCTCCTTTTACTTCTGTGCCACCTTCTCCTGAATTTTCTTTAGTTCATGTTTCTTTTGGCTATTGTTCCCCCTCAGCTTCTACTGACTGCACTTACCCCATTTAGTGACAGTACAATAGTTCCCCCCCTTATTGAGGATGCCTGAAGCCATGGATGGTACTGAACCCTATATATGAGGGCTGTCTGGAAAAAATCTAGCCATTGTCAGTATAACGAGAACAGTTACATGCTGGATATTTTCCTGATAGCCCTCCTATATATCCTTTTTTCCTAAAAATACATACTTATGATAAAATTTAGTTTATAAACCAGGCACAGTAAGATTAACAATAACAATAAAATAGAACAATTGTAACAATATAATAAGTTATGCGAATGTGGTCTCTCAAAATATCTTACACTGCATTCATTCATTTTGGAATGATGTGACAAGATACAATGCCTATGTGATAATAAGAGTGAGGTGACAACATAGTGGGATAGCACGAAATTTCACATGCTACTCAGAACAGTGTGCAATTTAAAACATTAATTGTTTATTTCTGGAATTTTCCATTTAATATTTTTAGACCCAAGGTTGACTGTGGATAACAAACCATGAGAAGCAAAACTGCAGATAAGGAGGGACTACTGTACACTCAGCATACACTCTATCACTGCCCTTCTATTTATTCTGCTGCCTATTAGGAATCTTCACTTGGATATCCACTGGTTCATCAATGCCCCACAAAATTGGTAAACTTTATGTTTTTGATTATGGCACCCCTATCCACCCAAATAAGAAATTCAAGTACTGACATTTAATCAGTTATCACATTATCTAGATTCTTTCTCATTATTGCTTGAATTTTTCTTTCCTCTCCCATACCACTGCCACTTTCTCAGTTTAAACCTTAGGAAACAAGGATATATTATTTTGATTTTCTAATCATGTCTAGCACATATTTAGCACTTATTAAATGTGTGTGAAATAAATAAAATTGTCTTTACTAGTATAATTATTGGTGTATAAAATCTTCACAATTGTTTTAAATATGTTTTGAGCTACAAAGATTTTGTTAATATGTCAGATGTTCATGTCTATTAGTGTTTAGCCTATTCTGATTTCCATTTCGATAGGCAGGGTATGATACAAATATATGTATTTAAAGACTATTTAAGTTACATTGTTTTCTACATAATTAGTTCATTAAACAATTTAATGACTGTTAATTAAGAACTCAAAACAGCATGCTGTTGCATTAAGATTTGTACAATTATTCCATCACCTGGTAGCAACCAGCCTATATTTTAGGGGAAAAAATAATGCAGTAAGAAGGGGAGGGACATGGAGAGATAACAAGATTTGGTAGAAGCAGAGAATTTTAATTCACAACATCCAAGGAAACCAGATTTTGGAATAGGAGCATCTAGATAACATACATAACACGGTAAAAGATCAAGGATGTCCCACCATTCATTATAGTTATAGGTTTGTAGCTTTTCAGGGTGTATAGGGATGCTGGAGACCTTCTAAATCTAAAATCCCTTATTTACCAAATAAGGACACTGTGATCTTATGAAAGGAGGTGACCTGTCCAAGATAGTGGTAGATCAGAGTACATACCAGGTCTTTGGGCTGTCCAGTTAAGCACTTTCACACTTTCTCTCCCCTGCGAAGTCTAATACCCAAGGGAGAATCTGCAGTATGATACAACAGAACTCATCTTCAGCATGAATCCTCATTGTTTATAATATTGGCTACTTAAACTTTCTGATACACAGTTTTACTTATCTGAATCAATTAAAATTTCTCCACTTTTATATTGTCTCTCTCTACAGTGGTCTATATTATCTGATATAGTATATACTTCATCTAAAAGATTCCTAAAATTGTTACATGTATTAGGTTTCTACATTATATGAACTTATCTCATTGTCACTGGAGAGTTAATCATAGTAAAGAGCGCAATGAAAACTTCCCTCATCTATGAGTTCTTTGATGTCGTGTAAGGTTTGTACTCCGACTAAAGGCTTTCCCACATTCATTACATTGATAGGGTTTCTCTCCTGTATGAGTTCTCTGATGTACTATGAGGGACGAATTCTTAATGAAGGCTTTGCCACACTGATCACATTCATAGGGTTTCTCACCAGTATGAATTCTTTGATGCTCAATAAGGTATGCACTCTGGCTGAAGGCCTTTCCACATTCACTGCATTCATAAGGTTTCTCTCCGGTATGAATAACCCGATGTACTGTAAGGGACGATCGCCCGGTGAACTGTTTTCCACATATGATACACTCATAAGGTTTCTCTCCAGTGTGAAGCCTCCGATGTTGAGTAAGAGATGAATTCTTACTGAAAGCTTTTCCACACTGATTACATTCAAAAGGTTTTACTCCAGAATGAAGTCTCTGATGTTCTATAAGGTATGTACTTTGGCTGAAAGATTTCCCACATCTGTTACATTTGTAAGGTTTTTCTCCAGTGTGATTTCGTTGATGCAGGGTAAGAGCTGAACTCTTGCTAAAGGCTTTTCCACATTCACTGCACTCATAAGGTTTTTCTCCAGTATGACTTCTCCGATGTACAGTAAGATGCATACTTTGACTGAAGGCTTTTCCACATTCATTGCATTCATAGGGTCTTTCTCCTGTATGAGTCCTTTGATGCACTATGAGATTCATACTTTGGGTAAAAGCTTTCCCACATTCATTACATTTGTAAGGTTTCTCTCCAGTATGAATCCTTTCATGTTGAATAAGGGATGAATTCTTACGGAAAGCTTTTCCACACTCTTTACACCGAAAGGGTTTCTCTCCAGTATGAGTTCTTTGATGAACAATAAGGTTCATGCTTTGACTGAAGGTTTTCCCACATTCATTGCATTTGTAGGGTTTCTCTCCAGTATGAATTCTTTGATGTACAGTAAGGGAGGAACGTTCAATGAAGGGCCTCCCACAAATATTACACTTATAGGGTTTATCCCCAGTATGAATCCTCTGGTGCTTAAGAAGAGATGAACTCTGGCCGAAGGCTTTCCCGCATTCATTGCATTTATATATTTTCTTTCCTACAAACATTTGAGTTTTAATTAATTCAGAATTTTGTTCAATGTCTTTTCCATGTGAATTCTGATTAAAGAATCTTTTTCCCATAGCAGTACTTTGTTTTGTATCAATGACTGAACCCTGACTGGAACATCTTTCAAATTCATTACCTCCACATACCCTCCTCTCGGTGAGGGTTTCCATATGAGTAAATGCATTTTGGCCCAGGTGTCCATCCTGGTTTTTTTGTTGCCCTTCTAACCAGTTATCAGGTTCCCAAGTTATCCCTAAAGAAGGATGCCAGAGAACTTCCCTTTCCATTATTACTCTATAGGATAAATCTTCGGTAATGTTGGGCTTTAGAGTTGACTCTTTGGTTTCAAGTCTTGTTTCCCAGTCTGTAAAATATAAAAAATTCAAATGCACATTGGTTTCTGTCCTGGGAGACTGAAAACTGTAAGATGGGAATGAAAATAAAACAGTAACTACAGGGTAAATATGAGAGCTTTCCAAGATATCCCTACAATTAGGAAGAGAATTGGAAGGAAGGGAGAGAACAGAGAACAACTAGAAGCAGGGTAAGTAGAGAAAGGAGTGAGCCTATGCAGGAGGGATAGACATTGAAACCACTAACCACTGAACAAGGCTAAATAACAAAGATGGAATTAAAGGAAAACAGAAGACCTGGGATTACAAGAGGCAGATCAGAAAGTGCTGCTATGTTGTACCTAGTATTCCTATCCACCATTTCTTCTCTCCTGCAATGCCACTGATAATTCTGACACTAAATCTTCAAAAACATCACCATGTGACACAGTGAAGACTGTTTATCTGACCCTGGAGTCAGATAAACTTGGGTTCAAACTCTGGCTGTTAACACTTAACCATATTAACTACATTAGTTGTTTCTCTAGGCCTGAGTTTGCACAGACATAAAATGAGAGTAAGAATAATCTGATACGGATAATGTATATAACCTACCCTTTGGAAACATACTGCCTGTAACACAAAATACCAGAACATACTTGAAACTCAAATTCTTAAGGGAGGACGACACAATTTAAAAGCTTCCCCCAGAAAATGTCAAGCATGTTGTAATTTTCACACAAAGGTAAGAGAGTCCTAAAGTGCCATACCATTTTCTACATACCCATTCCTTAAAGGTGAGAACTGGTGGCAAGGGCAGGTAAGGGAAAATCTGCTGAACTGCTCAAAGGGGAGCTTAAGGAAGGACCTTGTCACCACTCAAAGTATATTTTCTCAGATTCCATTATCCCCAACAAAATAGCCTGGAGGCAATGAGAGGCAGAAGACAAACACAATTTGAGAATCTGCTTGTTAGCATGATCAAAGACAACAGAACAGAGATCAACACTGAGCCAACAGATCAAAGGCTTGTGGGCAGGAGGCTTTACTGTGAAGCAAGGGGTATGCATTAACCGGACCTCCCCCTTCCAGTATGACCTGCTTTCACAAAAAGATAAAAAGTAGAAAGCCAAGCAGGCTTTACCTCCAAAACACACACTGAGTGACAACAGAGAGGACCTATCCAAGTCTGAAAATAATAGGCAACACATGAATTAGAGGTGGCCACTTTCCCCACCTCACTATCATATTCCACTACCAACTAAAATTCTTTGAGAAACATTTAAAGTGCCACCCAGGAACAACATCCAGGGCAAACCGGGATTCATTTACACTTACACAAAGACAAACTCCAGACAGAACTGCCTCCATTGAAAGATAAATGATATGGAAAAATACCAAGTTTGGAAACTATGTAGAGGGTTAATAAGTAAAACTTTTAAATAATATAAACAGGAGAATGAGAAGGGGAAAAAAGAGGTAAAAACCAAAAGGGAGAATAAACCTTGGAAGAATAATTACATGCTTCCATTTATCAAAAGACATCATAAAGCAAGTTTTAAGTTACATACTGGGAGAAGACATTTGTAACAATGACCCACAAAGAACTATAACCTAGACTTGGAAAACATGTCTAAGGAACACAGCCCACTAGAAAAATTGTTTAAAAACTTGGAAGTTCATTAAAGGAAATGTGAATAGATGGTTTAGCAAGTCCACTACTAGGTACGCACACCTAGGTAAGTCTAACTTGGAAAGGTATACCGTGATTCATAATTTTAAAAGCATTGAACAATAGCAAAAAACTGGAAACACACATATCCATCAATAACAGAATGGACAATTAAACTGTCAAAGAGACAATGGAATAATTGACAACAGTGAATGTTAAGAACTTCATATTTGTGTCTCCCCAAAATTCATGTTGAAGCCAAATTCCTAATGGGATAATATTAGGAGGTGGGGCCTTTGGGAGGTCTTTAGGTTAGGCAGGTAGAGCCCTCATGATGGGATTACTGCCCTTAGAACAGATGAGCAAGCTGCTTCATCTCTGCTCTACAATATGTGAGGACACAGCAAGAAAGCAGATGCCTATGAACCAGGAGGAGGGCCCTCACCAAGAACCCAACAAAGCTCGCACCTGATCTCAGATTTCCAGCCTCTAGAACTGTAAGAAATAAATGTCTGATATTTAAGCCACCTAGTCTATGGTATTGTTATAGCAAACTGAACTAAGACTAGTTAAAATTAACAAACTAAAGCTACACGTATCAATATGAGTGGATAAATAATTAAAACAAAGTCCCAGAGAAATATATATAGCAAGAATCCATTTAGATAAAGTTTAAAACAGACTACAACTAAATATATTGTTTAGAGGCTCATTTATGGATGGCAATACTAAAAAGGGAAGGAGGGCAGGTTACTTAATATGTCTGTGCTCCCCCTTTTTCACCCATTAAATGGTACCAATATCAGTGTTGACATAAAAACTAAAATCAGTTAATATTTATAGTATTTACATTAGAAGAGTATGTAGGTTTTTCTTAAATAATAAACATTACACATTTTCTTAAATAATAAACATTCTGTATATATGAGGGTTGTCCAGAAAAAAAATGCAGCCACAAATACCTCTGTTTTTCATATTACATGGCTGGAAACTTTCCAGACAACCCTCTTGTACCATTTCAAAAGAAAAAAAATGAGAACAAAATATTTGTTATTTTGGAAAATATTAATCATTTTAAGTTGAAACATCCTTATATAATGCAGAAAGCTTAATAGTAAGATTTATTATCACATGAAGCATTTTCCAAGATAGATCACATGTTAGGCCACAAAACAAGTCTCAACAAATTCAAGACGACTAAAATTATATCAAGCATCTTCTCTGTCCACAATGTTATGAAACTAGAAATCAATTACAAGAAACTCCTGTAAAACACACAAATATTATACATAGAGGCTAAATAACATGTTACTAAATAATGAATGGGTCAACAATGAAATCAAGGAAGAAATTAAAAGATAAACCTTGAGAAAAATGAGAACACAATAACCCAAAATCTGTGGGGCACAGCAAAAGCAGTCCTACAAGGGAAATTCGTTGCAATGCAGGCCTACCTAAAGAAACAAGAAAAATCTCCAATAAACACTCTAACCTTATATCTAAGGGAACTGGGGAAAGAACAGCAAATGAAGCCCAAAGTGAGTAACAAGGAAGGAAATAATAAAGATCAGAGCAGAAATAAACAAAATTGAGACTAAAAAAAAAAAAAATATATATATATATGTATATATATATATATATACATATATATATATATATATATATATATATATATATATATGATAAATGAAACCAAGAGCTCAGTTTTTGAAAAGATAAACAAAACTGACAAACCTTTAACCAGACTCATCATGAAAAAAAGAGGTAGGACCCAAAAAAATAAAATCAGAAATGTAAGAGGAGAAGTGTCAAAGGACACCACAGAAATACAAAATATTGTAAGAAAATACTCTGTGCAACTATATGCCAACAAATTGGATAATCTGGAAGAAATGGATAAACTCTTACAAGCATACAATCTTCCTAGGCTGAATCAAGAAGAAACAGAAAATATAAATAGACCAATTACTACCAACAAAATTGAATCAGTAATCAACAAGCTCCCAACAAACAAATCCTGGACCAGATGGCTTCACAGTTGAGTGAATTATACCAAATATTCAAAGAAGAATTAATACCTCTTCTCAAACTATTCCAAAACTCGAAGAGGAGGGAAGGCTCCCAAGCTCACTTTATGAGGCTGCCATTACTGATTCCAAAATGAGAGAAGACGTTACAAAAAAAGGAAACCATAGGCACTCCTCACTTAAGACTGAGTTTCGTTCCTACAACTAGATCAGTTAAGCAACTGGTGAATAATCGAGGAGCTTAAAGGCAGATGTCTTGTGGTGTGTTGTGGTGCCATAGGGCATTTATTTTTTAATAGCTATCATGCAACACCATACTTATAAATGAAATATGTAATACTGTGTGATTGCAAATGCTTCAGTGTAATGAATACTAACTGACAATGGGAAGGAAACAAAGACTGAAAAAGGGGATTTCTGAGACTCACACAGACTGAGAAATGGGATTCCCCATGCTGGAGAACTGGTCATAAGTCTGAGCGATCATTAAACAGGTAGGTCATTAAGTGAGGAGTGGCTGTATAAGCTGATATCCCTATGAGCATACAAGGTCGGACAAATTCATTTTGCAAACTCATCCTAGAAAAAGTGCTACATACCTCATTGCTAAATATCACTACGGTCAGTCACCTTCGAAGTACTCCCCTTGGGAATCTATGCACAATGCCAGCACCTAGTCCACCCTTCAAAGCAATTTTGGAACTCTTTTTCTGGAATGGCCATCAGAGCTGTCGTCACACCTAAAATCTGACAATTAAATTTGCAAACTTACCAAGTTGTTTGTATAGTACTGCCAAAGTAAATGTATATTGGCAAGTTTGCGAACTTAATTGTCAGATTTGGGGTATGACAACAGCTCTGATGGCCATTCCAAAGAAAAGAGTGCCAAAACTGCTTTGAAGGGTGGACTAGGCGCTGGTGTTGGTGCGTAACTTCTCAAGGGGAGTACTTCGAAGGTGACCATAGTGATATTCAGCAATGAGGTATGTAGCACTTTTTCTAGGATGAGTTCACAAAATTAATTGTCCAATTTCATATATAGAGAACCCCAAAGATTCCACCAAAAACCTACTGGAACTCATAAATGAATTTAGTAAAGTAGTAGGATACAAAATTAATATTCAGAAATCAGTTGCATTTTTATACACCAGTAACAAACCAACAGAAAAATTTAAAAAAAAAACAATCCTATTTACAATTGCATAAAAAAAAAAACCTAAGAATAAATTAACCAAGGAAGTAAAAGACCTGAATTCAGAAAATTATAAGATAATGAAGAGAGATATTAAAGAAAATACAAATAAATGGAAACATATACCATGCTCATGAATAGGAAGAATTAATATAGTTAAAATGTCCACACTACCCAAAGCAATCTACAGATTCAATGCAATCCCTATCAAAATACCAATGGCATTTTTCACAGAAGTAGAACAAATAATCCTAAAATGTATGTGGAACTATAAAAGACCTAGAATAGCCACAGTAATCCTAAGAAAGAAGAACAAAGCTGGAGGTATCATGCTACCAGATATCAAATTATACTACAAGACCACAGTAATCAAAACAGCATGGTATTAGCATACAGACACACAGATTAATGAAACAATACAGAGCCCAGAAATAAATCCATGTCTACATGGTCAGTCAATTTATAGCAAAGGGGTAAAGACATTCTATTCAATAAATGGTACTGGGAAAACTGGACAGATATATGCAAAAAAAAAAAAAAGAAAGAAAGAAAGAAAGAAAGAAAAGAAAAGAAAATGAACCACCTTCTTATGCCACATACAAAAATAAACTCAAAATGAATTAAAGAGAAATTTAAGACCCAAAACCATAAAATTCCTAAACGAAAATACAGGAAGTAAACTCTCAGACATTACCCTTAGTAATAACTTTTACTGATCTATATCCTCAAGCAAGGGAAACAAAAGAAAAACTAAACAAATGGGACTACACCAAACTAAAAAGTGTTTTCACAGCAAAGGAAACCATCGACAAAATGAAAAGACATCCTACTGAATGGGAGAAGATATTTGCCAATAATACATCTGATAAGGGGTCAATATCCAAAATTTATAAAAAAAAACTCACACAACTCAATACCAAACAAGCAAACAAACAAACAGAAACAAAACAAACAAAACCCCAAACAATTCAATTAAAAAATGGGGAAAGGACCTGAATAGACATTTCTCCAAAGAGGAGATACAGATGGCCATATATGAAAAGATGTTCATTTAATGTCACTAATCATTAGAGAAATGCAAATAAAAAACACAAGGAAATACCACTTCTGTCAGAATGGCTATTATTAATAAATCGACAAGTGTTAGTGAGGATTTGGGGAAAAGGAAACCATTGTACATTGTTGGTTAAACTGCAAATTGGTACAGCCACAATGGAAAAGTTTGGAGGTTTCTCAAAATATTAAAAACAGGACTACTATATGACCCAGCAATTCCCCTCCTGGGCATTTATCCAAAGAAATCCAAAACACTAATATGAAACAATATATGCACCCCTATGTTTACTGTGTTATTCACAATAGCTGAGATATAGAAATAACTGAAATGCTTATCAATAGATGACTGGATAAAGAAATTGTGGTACATTTATACAATGGAGAATTACTCTGCCATAAAAATGAATGAAATCTTACCACTTGCAAAAACATGGATGGACCTAGAGGTTATTATGCTAAGTGAAATAAGTCAGACTGAGAAAGACAAATACTTTATGATCTCACATGTGGAATCTAAAGAACAGACTAAACAGACAAAACAGAAATAGACTGATAGAGAAAAAAAACTGATGGGTGGTAGATGGGAGGAGGGTTGGGGAGATGGGTCAAAAAGGTGAAAGGATTAGGAAATACAAATGGGTAGTTACAAAATAGTCAATGGGGATGTGAAATACAGTATGAAGAATATAATCAATAATGTAAAAACTATGTATGGTGTCAGAGCGGCACTGGACTTACTGGGGGAATCACTTCATAATTTATATAAATGCCTAACTACTGTGCTATACACCAGAAACAAATATAAAATAATACTGAATGGCAACTTTAACAAAAATATATAACATGTAGTCATGGGATGTGGAGTACAACATAGGGAATAAATTGTAATAGCTATGTACGGTGCCAAATGGGTAGTAGTAGATAGTGTTGGGGTTATCACTTTATGAGGTGTGTAAATGTCTAATCACTGTGTTGTTTTGTACACCTGAAACTCAATAATAATAAAAAGTGTAAAAAAAAAAGGGTTCATTATATTTTCATGGAATTTAGAGACCTAACTTAAGAGTTAATTCTGAAGGCATGCTGCTGAAGAAAAAAATAGATTACCTACAAAATTTTTAAAAACTGGCTGATGTGACTCAAAAATTCAGCATGGCCAGTACTCTATACATGTACAGAGAAAACTGAAACACATTTCTTAATTATGAAAATTTAGTAATTATAATACTACTAAACCATTTCTGAAATAGTATAACACTTAAATATTCAATTGAAACAGAAGACTGATCCAGGAGTTCCAGAATGTTCAGTATCAGGAATCTATTACTACCATATTAATAGATCATGAAAAAAGGACATAGGACCAACATGACAGATGCTTCAGACATATTTGATAATATCCAACACCCAATCCTGATTCAAAACCAAAAATATTATTAGCATTGTACCAAGCATAAAAATAAAACACTAGAAGAATTCACATAATAACAGAATCAAGGAAAGGGTTATTATGACTGCTGCTATTTAATGTTGTTCCAAAAGAATGACTAATAAAATTAGACAACTGAGATGGGAGGAAATTCTATTTTTCCAATTACATGAATATATCTGGAAAACAAATTGTTAGGGTGGCTTTACTCAGAATTAGTGAAATACCGTGGGCTTGGAACTTGAGCACTAAGGGTGAAAAAGTGTAGTCCTTCCATGATTGGACATTTCAGAGCCTTGCCAATTTGCCATCTCATTAAATAAGGACCCTATAATGCACATAGCATTATGCTTGGCTATAATAAGGGTTCAATGGTTGTCAGGTTATTATTACTGTTATTATTTTATGTTAAACAACATACAATTCTTACATTCCTTTATTTTTTCCTTAACAGGTCTTTCAAGTAGTAATGCATACTCCCATATTGTCTGAAAATGCCTAATTAACTTACAGGATTGATAGCATTTTGGTACACTCACCATGACATGAACAAGGGTCTGCAAGACCATGGCATCTGGGAAAGCACAGGTCTTTCAGCATTTATGGCTGGGACTGGCCGTAATAGAAGCCAAGAGCCCGCAGAGTACTGGGGTGGGTGTGGGGCTTGGGCAACAATTCCCACTCTTCCTAGGGCAAGTTGATTTTTTCCTTTTTCCCTTTTTATATTTCTTCCATCCCCTGTGTAACATTTAAACTACTCCTTCCACTCAGACTATTGCAGTACTCACCTGAGCAGACTTCCTGCTCAGTCTTGCTGCCCTAAAATGCATCCTCTCCATACAGTACCTGGATTGATCTTCTGAACAGGATAAATCATTCACTCAATAAATGTAAATCATGCCAAACTGTTCCAGATGCTAATGCTACAGCAATGAATAAAACACATTTCTGCCTTTAATGAACTTATATTTTAAGGGCAGTCAACAAAATAAATGAGTAAAATACTTGGTATTTAAGTGGTATAACTTTTGGAAAAAATAAAAGAAATAAAATACAAATAGGGACTATGATGGGTAAGGGGGAAGAGTTTGTAATTTTAAATGGAGTCTTCAGGAGAGGCCTCCCTGAAAAAGTGACACTAAGCCAAGCCTTCAGGGGTTAAGGTGGCGTTACAGGCCTCGTGAGGGGAGTGCATCACAGACAGAAGGGAGGGCAGCGCTGATGCCCTGAGGCAGGGGTGGGCTGCCCTGCGCAGGGAGGGACAAACTTGGGTACCCCTACATTTACTCTAGTCTTGCTACTGATGGAAGCAAAGACGTGTGTCTGTACTAAACATTAGTGAGGCTCACGTTAGCATGCAGTTAGATAAAGTCTGTGTGTATTGTAGATACATGTGTATCTACACACAAACACACACATCCACCCACCCCACACGTAGCTACCCAGCCCATCTCTGAGAATGATACAAAATCATCTATGAAACACAAACAATAAGTTTCAGTGTTTAGGGTAGTTAAGGATAACTTCCTGGAGTGCTTTAAATTACAGAATCTCTACCTGTACCTTACTTTTTATAATATTAATAGATTTCTAATACTTTATACATATTCTTAACTTTTGTTCATTTCCTTCATAACTGAGCATCATCAACTGATTTAAATTTAATGCCCACTCATTAAAGGCTAAAAATTAACAACTGCTTTCAACATTACTAATTTCCATCTTTGTTTCAACATTAAGAAGTTTACTAGTGGGCAGTTCCCTGGTGGTGTAGTGGCTTAAGGCTTTGGCGCTGGCGCTGTCAGTGCTGCGGCCTGGGTTTGATTCCCAGCCAGGGAGCTACCCACATACCAAAAAGCAAAAAAAAAAAAAAAAAAAAAGAAGTTTACTAGCAATAATACTGTCTCTAAATTTACATTTTCTACTCAGCTTTGATAAAACAACAAAATCTAATAAGCATTCAACAACTGTACACATGAAAGCTTTCGCACAGAGAAAGAAAACAGTCATCTAAAAAGGATATTAGGCCAGGATGTAGAAGTCCTATTTTTACTAGACATACTAGGAAACAAGAAATCACAGCAAGGCAAGGAATGAAAGTAATGATGTTTTCAGAATTAGCATTAAACTCAAAGACAAAAACAAAACAAAAACCTGTGTTCACATCCTGGCATGTCATTCGATCTCAGAGCCCATTTCTCCCACTGTGAAAGGGGCTAACAATACGTACCCGTGTGATTCTTATGATGAGCACATCAGATGATGACTGAGGAATTGCTGGGTGTGGCACTCAAGCAATGCTTTCTTGTCTTGGTTTTGGATGGGATCAGACGACTACAAGATAGCTCAATCTGACAGTAACATTGAAGA
Organism: Lyroderma lyra; assembly: GCA_004026885.1. NCBI lineage: Eukaryota > Metazoa > Chordata > Mammalia > Chiroptera > Megadermatidae > Lyroderma > Lyroderma lyra. The sequence continues at coordinate 118,064 of PVJL010004158.1, forward strand.
AAATCTGGAAAGAACAAGATCTGGAGTTCGAACATCATCGTGTTTTCTGGGTTCCATTCTCTCCCTCCACTCTTCTGTGACTTTAGTTTCTCCTTTCTAACAGATACCTCAGCTCCTGTAAATACTTTCAGGTCTCTTTTTTGGCAACAAACAAACAAACAAACAAAAAATACACCTCCAAACTGAAGGCACTCTACCTGTGATTTTAGTTCTTGCCTTTTCTTCCTTCTCCTTCAAAGTTAACCTTGTTGAAATGAGTCTGTACTTAAAACTCTTTACTTGTTTACTCTTCAGCACACAGCACATTTCCCTCAGTACCAGAAGTGCCTTCCTTGGGTTACAGGCCACTCCTAACCTCTTCCTTAGCACTCATGCTCCACTTCTCCCTCTCCCTAAGCTCTCTCCTTTCACCACTGTCACCTCTGCTAGAGCATCTCCGGCTCCCAGTCAAATGTTACTGTTCTTTAGAGTTCTATCCTTGCTGCTTTGCCCTATCACTCACTTCCTGACAATTAACAACAAAAATTGATATGAATATCACACTTATGATTATAACTCTCAAATCTATATTTTCATCTGATTTCTAAAACTTCTACTTGATATCATTCATTATTCACTTAACCAACATATTAAATACTTCCTCTGGCAGGCCATGTGCTAGGCAGGGGACTCAAAGAAAAGTTAAGTTCAATCCTAACAGGTCAGGGAGCCTACATACTAGTGGCTAGACCAACATTCAAAGAGACAAGGACAATAGTGTGAAATGCAGTCATAAACAAGTGAAGAATCCTTAGGGGCCAGCTCAATGGAGAAAGAAGTCTGAAAACAGATAAAGTAAGAGAGGAAAACACAGAATTAAGAATACACGTATTTGCCTCTGCTGCCTCTAGAAAACCCACTAGAGTAACAGTGGGATCATGAAAAAGGCATACAAAACCCACTAAAATAATCTAGGAAACAAGGGGAAAAAATGTTGCAGATACACACCGAAAAAAAAAAAAAAACCAAAACAATTTAAATATCCTTATATAGACAAGTTCACGCATGCATTAAAACAGCTATTAAAAAAAAGGGGGATATGCAGAGAATGAGAAGGCTCATACAAATAAAAAATTTCAGAGTAAAAATAAATTTTTTCACTGGACTGAAAGACAAAGTTTAAGAAAATGTTCACATCTCATCATATTCATCCCTTGAAACAATGCCATGCAAACCCTGCAGGTCTTTGCCCTTGCTGTTCCTTGTGCTTAGTGTCCCATGTAGGACCATCCCTTGAGTAGCTGCTCAGCTGTCACCTCAGAGAAGAGGCCTGCCCTGACGGCCCCTATAAAAAACAGCACTCTGTTAGCTCTTCTAGTTCCTATACACTGCTTTGATTTTCCACACAGCACTATGACTGTATGATACCCATCCCTCCCTTCTTCCTTTCCTGTCCCTTTTCCCTCCCTATCTTCTTTCTTCATTAATTTACTGTCTCCCTCACTAGACTATAAGCTCCATGGGAAAAGTGCCTATTTTATTTGTTGCTGTAACCCCAGTGCTAAGAACAGGGCCTAGTGCTCAGAAAATATCTGTTAAATTAACAGGTTATTTACACAGCAATAAATACAAAAAGCAATAATAATCAAATCCACAGACATCTGTAATAATGGCAATTAAATCTCCTTATGGGATCATGTAATAAAGCAGCATTAAGAAGTATAATATCCAAACTTTCACAATATATAGTAAGCCATAAAAATGTGTACCCTTTTCTTTAGAAAGCTTATTGGAAACCAGCAGTGATATTCATTAGATTGTTTTTTCCTATCAATATGTTCTTTCACTGCTTTATTGCATTACATTTAGGCAGTCCCACTATCCAGAGATCAAAAATTATTTGCCTACCTAATAGAGGTATAAAAAGTGATGATCAACACTTTCACACTGAGTATAGAAGATGTAAATGTGTAAAACACGTTTTCTCAGAGAAAAGTCAGGAATAACATTTAAAAAAAATTTTCAGTTACGATGTGGATTAAAAACCAGATAATAAAGATTAACAAGCATTAAATGTTTCAAGAAGAATGGGAATGAACAGGTAGTATATGCAGATTAAAATTCTGAGAATGAGGAAATACATAAAATATAAGGTTAGTAGTAGCAATAACAAGGAAAAAGTCATTTTAATTTTTTTTTAAATGAAGACTGTATAAAACAGCCTATACAATGCAGAGGAAGAGAAATGTTAGTTTCCTTAAAAGAAAAAGCTCACAAACATTTAAATGAATAAGGAAAAGGAAGCTATGGATATAGTTTATGGCTGACAAAGACTCATGAAAGACAGAGAGTAGAGAAAATAAAGAAGAGCAAGACAGAAAAACATGGATTCAAAGCATGGTTGAGGACAGGAGGGGACGTAACTGCTAGCATTTCCTGTCTATTCGGTATGTTCCAGGCAATGACTGAGTGACACAAGCATAGTGACTCACCTAACCCAGATAATGAGTTACCAAGGTAAGGACACGGGAGATACCTAGAGAGGAGGAGTGGCATAAGTGATGCAGAGGCGCCTGAGAGAAGACACATCAAATGGGCAGCTCTCCAAGAGAGCGAGGGACCTCCCGAAGTGACTTCTGCCCCAGGTGACATGCACGTAACAAGCACGTGCAGGCTGATACTTCACTGGGAGAGAGGCTCCCTGGAAGTTCTTGTCACATGGCTCGTGAGAACGCACATTTGGTTTGGAAAGCTGATGCGCCACTTCGGAGGGAAGACACTAGATTTGGGCTCTAAACTGAGTATAGAAGCCACTTCCTGTGTAAGTCCCTCTCCCTTCCCCCGCAGGGCTTCTGAAACAGAGGAAGAGGTGGCTTTTCAAGTTTGGCATGTTCCAATTGTCTATAGAAAAGACTTTTCACCTGGAAAGAGAAGACACCAAGCAACTACCCCAAACCAATGCCTTACAATATGAGGATTTTCAAGTTCAAGTTCATAACTTGAGAGGCTGTGTAAGATGTCAGTAGGTGGGGAAGATGAGTTATAAGAAGTCCTTACCCAGAGAGATCAAGTCCTGCAGTTCCCAGAGCTGCTTTCCCATACAACGTCCTTGGAGCAGAATCTAGATGAATCTACTCTTCCCAAGTGAAATTCAGACACATCTTGGAATGTCACCGACTCCTGAAACCATAAATTCCTGCTCGACAAAGGATTATGCCAATAAAATTCTCTGAGGGAAGTGAGAAAACAGGTAGCATTAAAAGGGACAGGATAAAGAGATCTGTGTAAGAAAAAGGTGCCATCCTCCAAAAGAAACTAAGCATCTGTAACAAAAACAGACATCACGAAGTAATTAGAGATGAACGATACACAAAGCGCTTTGGCCCACAGAACAGGGAGCATGGGTGTAAGGGAGGAGCAGGGAAAACACAGAAGGCCACTCTCCGTTCCCACTGGGGCACAGCAGGCGGTGTTCTGCCCGCCTTCCAGCCACCCCTTTGGAGGAGGGAGTCCTGCCCTCAACAACACAAGCTCCCCTGCACAGGGCAGACAAGATAGACAGCACTTTATTAGTTACTTATCCTTACAGCCTAGGGGAGGAGGACACTCCGGAACTCACTAGCAGGGGCTGTGGTAGGCAGGCTTTGCAATGACCAGAGGGTGAGGTGACCTTTGGTTACCATAGGAAGACACGACTGGCTCGTTGAATAATTTCATGGGCTGGTATGGAGGTGAAACCCATTAGGTTGAGGACTGGTAGGGGTGCAAGTGGTGGGGCTCACAGGGGAACTAACTGGGTGGGAGCCTTTCTCTCTGGATATAGGAATATTTAGTGAGAGCAGTGGCACTGAAGGCTAGGTCACAGGGGCCCTGTGAGGGTCAAAGACGTCAGGGCGACACATGGAATCATAGGCCTTACAATGCAGGTGGGAATCCACTTACTGGGGGGGGAAGATGTGCAAACAGGACACATCCACAGTGTAGTTGGTCTATAAGAGAACCAATAAAACCCCCAGCTTGACTCAAATGGCACTTCAAATTTATAGCCCATTTCAGCCTTGTTCTCTAGCCCTTAGACTAGGAAATAAAACATCACAAGCATTCGACATCTGTTTAACGAGGGTGACAGTTAATTTTATGTCTACTTTACTGGGCTAAGGTGTGCTCAGATAGGTGGTAAAGCCTCATTTGTGAGTGTTTCTGCAAGGGAGCTGCCATTCAAATGGGCAATGAGTGACAAATTACCTCACCGCTGAGTGTGGCATCATCCAATCTGTTGAGGCCCGAAGAGAGCAAAACAGCAGTGGAAGGGTGAGTTTGCTCTCTGCTTGAGCTGAGACATCCATCTTCTCCTGCTCTCAGACACCAGCGCTCCTACGTCTTGAACCTTTAGACTCGGACCAAGACTTACACCACCAGCATTCCCCCGAATCTCCCGGGGGCTCTTCAGCCTATTTGCATGAGCCAATTCCTTATAAATGCTTTCTACATATCGACATACATACTAGGTTCTGTTTCTCTGAAGAAGCCTGACTAATACAAGGAGGGAATACTGAGTGGTGGTCGCCATAAATAACAACTCATGTTTGTACTGAGTTTTGCACTAACAGGATATTCACACACCTCACCACATTTAATCCATATAACAACCCAATAGACTGAAAGCACTACAGTCATCATTTTATAGATGAGGAATCTGATCATAAAAAAGGTTAAATAACCTCTCTAAGACCACATATCTGGGACTTGAACCATCCAACTCGCAGTGTTGTAAGAAGAGAGGGCCAAGGAAAGAACACCGGCACCCTGCAAGCAAGAGGGAGAGCAAGACAGAAAGGTACACGACGGTTATTCAGGGTTGACACTCCAGGGGAGAGCTTCAGGGGGCGGGGAGTGGCCAACATGCGCAGAAGCAGGAGTGGCTCAAGCCCAATGACGACTGAAAGGGGAGCTGCTGATTCAAAGTGTAGCCAAGTTTCGCAGAGTGATAAAGGCAGCCAGCTTGCAGTGGATACAAGAAAAAACAGAACCTAAGAAATAGTTCATGGAAACAAAGTAATGGAAAAGGTTTTCATTTAGGAACAGAGAACACTGTAATATGTAAACGGGCAAAGGGGAGAAATTTAGTGGAGAAAACTAAAGAAAGGAGAGATGGAAAGAAACCAATTCCAAGAAACCTGTGTCTTTCACATTCTACTGGCAATAAACTCCAGAAAAAAGTGTCCATATTGAGGCACAAAATTCATTTTCTCTCTTTCCACATCACTATTTTCTCCTAATATTTATTTAAACAATATATTAAAATAACAAAAAATGCTAAAAATTACTGACAAATGTTATTAAGGAAAGTAAAGGTAGCTACTTAGTAGGATACAAACACATGGCAAAATTTCCATTTTATGAAAGGGGAAAAGGAACCAAGAAAAATCATCAGTTGAACAAATGTAAACAAAGGGGAAGAAAGAGCTATGGATAAAATAAAACAGAATAAGCACTGCTAAGGGAGTCCCTTAAAATCCACTGAGGAGGTAGGGCCTGTGCACAGCTCATGTCTCAGTGCTTGTAACGACTGTTAAGGTGCTGACCTGCAGATGCACTCAGCTCAAGGTCAAAGAACAAACGTCCTGGGTTCACGACTGCCACACGGACATACTTGATGACCAGACCACCTGCATTCTTCACCTTGAAAAGAACCATTTCATTTCCTCGACTGGCACCCTCCATTTATATAATGGGCCTGATCAATCCCACCTCGCCCGGCCAACATCCTTCATCTGCATGGAGGACCTTAATGAGAACAGCTCCTCTGCTTCTGCCCTTCATAAAACCTGCCTTCCTTGGTTCCCTTCAAAGCACAATTTAGATTGCTCCCTGAAGCCATGAACTGCAATCCCTCCATTGCTCACAGAAACACTTTTGATTCTTTACTACAGCCCAAACTTTATTTCTGTTACCAAAAGGAAACAAGAAAGCATAATAACCATAAATCATTAAAATCCCAGAAAAAGACCTGATATACGTATAACAACAAATATGAATGGGTTAACTGCCTCTATGAAAAGACAAAAACTCTAAAACTGATTTTAAATCCAGTTATATGGCACATATTAACAGATATATCTAAAACCCAAACCAAAACGTTTAATGAAGGGAGACAGGGACAACACATAGCAGGCAATCGCAAATGCAAAGAAAGCAGGCAGAGCACAGAAGTATTAGACAGGGTAGTATATATGAGATCTGACCATTAAGTTCAAGACTCATCCTAGAAAGATGCTACGTACCTCACTGCTGAGTATCCCTACAGACACCTTCGAAGCATGCCCCCGGGAAGCTGTGCACCGTCACCAACGCCCAGTCCACCCTTCAGGGCAGCTTTGGAACTCTTTTTCTGGAATGGTCATCAGAGCTGTGTTCATATCACCTTGATGTCCTGAATGTCACCAAAATGTCTTCCTTTCAATATTTCCTTTATCATTGGGGCAAGAAAAAAGTCACTGGGGGCCAATCAGGTGAGTAGGGAGGGTGCTCCAATACAGTTATTTGTTACTGGCTAAAAACTCCCTCACAGACAGTGCTGTGTGAGCTGTGCATTGTCATGATGCAAGAGCCATGAGCTGTTGGTGAAAAGTTCAGGTCATTTTGTCTAACACTTTCACACAGTCTTTTCAGCACTTCCAAATAGTAAACTTGGTCAACTGTCCAGTTGGTACAAATTCATAATGAACAATCCCTCTGACATCAAAAAAGGTTAGCAATGTTGTTTTGACTGACTGTTAAATTGAACTGATGGAACTTTTTTGGTGGAAATTTTTTGGTTGCGAAGAATTGTCTGAATTCCATTATGCACTTTGACACTCTGTTTCAGAGTTGTATTGGTACACCCATGTGTTATCACCAGTGATAACATGGCCCAAACATTGTCTTGCCTCTCCAAAAGGTCTTGGCAAACTGACTCCTTTGCTTTTGCTCATCAGTGAGTAGCTTCAGGACCATTTTTGCACACACCTTTCTCATGCCAAGATTTTCAGTTAAGATTTTTCTAACTGTTTCTCTATCAATGTTTACTTGGACTCCTATGCTTCTCACAGTCAGCCAACGATTTTGACACATAATTTGACAAATTTTTGCAATGTTTTCATCAGTTCTGCTCATTACTGGCTGTCCTGACCTCTCTACATCAGTGACACTTTCTCTCCCCTCAGAAAAACATCTAATCCATTTGTACACTGCCGTTTTCTTCATGGTGTTAATCCCATAAAACTGGACTAACATGTCCCTGATTTCACTTGCACTCTTGCCAAGTTTATCAAGAAATTTAACGTATGTTTGTTTCTCTAATTCAAGCTCCAACGTTCTTGCAATGGCACACAAATACACGCAACAACAACACTGAATGCCACTCAGCAAGACACACCCACATGTTGACACAAACACAGCCATAAGACACAGATGTACCAACGCTATGAAAACTTACTGAGTTGTTTGTATAGTGATGCCAAAGGAAGCACGTGGTGGCAAGTTCACGAACTTAACTGTTAGACTTCGTATGTGGAAACAAATCCTAAGTCCCTTCTTTGTGAAAGAAGATATAGATCAGAAATATAACATTCTCTTTCTGAAAATTAATCTACCTTTTTAAATAAATTGCCTTGTTTATTGAATATATTGGGCAAAATTAAAAGCCCAAATTCAGGCTCGAATGGGCTACATGCTGGTCTCCCCCTCTTCCCCATATTCTTATCCCCTGAGGTGCAGAGCCCTCAAGGGTGCCCCCAAACTGGTCTCATATTATGCAATGTGCTGCAGATGTCCCTGGTGGCCACGGGCTTGTAAGGCACTGAGTTGGGTCAGTACAGAAAGGCACTGTAAAAGCTAAAGTAAAACTGGACACTGCCATTCCTATAAGGTACTTGTTGCCCACCCCCTAAGGTGTTTCTTCCCTTGCCCCTTTGCACTTAGTGGGTCTTTGTCTCCACAGCACTACATGACCCACGGGGTAACTCATGCTGTTGGGAAAACAAAGCTTCATGAGTTTATCTTATTCATATAGAGGTTTTCTTAATCCTAAAAACACAGGCCTTTTGATGCTGTTATTCTTTGGAAAGGTGGAATAAATAGGGATATTTAAGTGATGAAAGATGACTGTGATAAACTTGGGGCACCACAGCAGCAAAATGCCTTCAGATATAATTCTCAGCAATCCAATTTTTCTTTTTACAAAATCACAATCATAGTTAAATACCAATCCTAATAGCAACAAAAATAAGAAATACCACAGAATACACTTAATAGGAATATGGAAGATCCTCACAATCAAGGTTAACAGAAGCTATAATGAAAGATCTAAATAAAATGAAAAGTAATATTCTCAGTCAATAGGAAGAATAAATATTGTAAAGCTGGCACTTGATATAGATTTAATGGAATTCAAATCAGAATTGCATGGTTTTCTTTTTAACAGTTACTGTTTGAACTTGATGAAGTTAATAAAACTCAACTATAAGCATAAATGTATAAGAACAGTACAGTAAGCAATTTTGCAAAGAGAAATGAGGAGTGATTTGCTTTATGAAATAACAAAATAAATTCCGAACAAGAAATAAAATAGTGCACCAGCACAGCAGAAACAGGAGCCACTGCAGCCACTGCAGCCACTGCAGCCCTGCCTAGCGAAAACAGCCCCGCCCCAGCCTGCAGGTACACGTACCAGGCCCTCTGCAGCAGTCACAGCACTAACAATGTGCTCAGTGCCCTTTCCCCTTCATTGCTGCCTCCCTTTTCCAGAAGATGAGGTGGAGAAGAGAGACCTTGCCCATCTCATTCCCTGTTATCTTCCCAGCATCCAGAACACTGCATAGTGCATGGTAGGCATGTGCTAAATATCCATGCAATGATGGATGTATGATGAAGTGCTCACCACACCACGTTAAATGAAGTTAGACTGCAACCTCACATTATATACAGTGAATTCCAGACAGCTAGGATGTAAAATGTAAAATGACAAGACTAAATAGAAAACGTAGAAAAATATTTATATATAATCTTAGGGCACAGAAAGTCTTTCACAGCATGACCCCAAAGCAAAAACAAAGGACAAGGAAAGTTAACTGAATAAAACTTGAAAAGTTATTTGTAGCAGAAGATGTTATAAACAAATTTAAAAGAAAAATGACAGGGAACAGGGTTGGCAATTTATGGCAAAGAATTAATATCCCCATTATATAAGAGGCTTCTTTTGTGCATGAACAGCCCAGTATAAAAATGAGCAAAAGACATGAGAGAGGCATTTGAAAAGGCTAAAAGAATGTACATCCATAGTTATTTTTGAGGGTTGGAGAGCTGGGAGTATACCTTGTAGCCTGAAAATTTTTTATAACTATATGCCCAATATTTACATATATTCAGAAAAAAAATGTTTTACAGGAAATATAAGACATAGTGGGGCAACGCATAGTCACATCACTGGCTGATACAAGATGAAAATGTGACAAAAGATAAAAAAGGAAACAGCTCTAATGCTGCACTGATGTGTCCCACATCAGTCACTATCGCATTTTTCAGAAGTGTCAAGGGTCATCAAAGACAAAGACAGAGGAACTGTCCAAGATTAAGGAAGAGTATGGAGACATGACAGCTAAATATCAGTTGTGATCTGCTTCAGATCCCGGCCAGATAAAGGACATTTGTGGCAAAATGTGAGCAAGATTTGTAGATTAGGTAACAGTATTGTATCAGTGTAAGTTTCACTTTGATAACTGTATTTTGATTATGTAAAACAAGGGCCTTGTTTTTAGGAAACACATACTGAAGTATTCAGACACCAAACCAGTAGTTGCCCTGTATGGGGGACATGGACTGGAAGGGGGTGAGGACACCTTGATAAAAATGTGTTCTGTAGCTTCATTTGGGTGGTGGTTATGTTCTTGCATAAATTTGTCAAAACTCAATGAATATATGCTTAAAATGGGTTATTTCATGTAAATTATACCTTAAAAGAAGCTGATTTAAAAACTTAGTGGGAGTTCCCTGATGGTGTGGTGGCTTAAGGCTTCGGCACTGGTGCCGTCAGCGCTGCGGCCTGGGTTCGATTCCCAGTCAGGGAGCTACCCACATACCAAAAAGCAAAAAATAAATAAATAAATAAATAAAAATAAAAACTTAGTTAACATTATTTTGAGTAAATAAAATCATATCAAGGCTACTGATAACCAAACCACAATCTTCATTAACCAAAATCTCCCTTTAATCCTTCCCCTCTTCTAGAAACTCCCTTTCTCTAATACTAATTTTGTGAGTTATGTTGCCTTTAATAACTGAGCTTGTTACTATCAAGGAGAAAAAGTTCTCGTAGTACAAAGAGAAATCACAACAGTTAATTCTTGTCTTTATGAAGACTTCTTAAAACCAGCTTCTTTGACAAACAAACAAGTGACATGTTTAAGAGAAGCCTAACACATGCACTAATGAACAGAGAAAACACTACAAGACCTTTGGGACTACAGACAAGGTTAAGTAAGCCTAACCTTAAAAAGAAATGTACACAACAAAACAAAACTTAGGGTCACCTGGGCCAAGTCCCCCTGTCTTATTTCCTTTCCCAGAGAAGCAACAACTCCAGCTTCTAGTAAAAACTAGCAGGTTCCATTTTAAAGCAATCAGAGCAAAAAACCTTAGACTCCTCCCTCACAAGTTTGGCTTCATGATTTTCTCTAGGTGATGGACACAGCTTCTTTTTAGAGAAGCTCTTAACATACCAACCTCCTGATCAAAACTCCTCCAACTCCTCCTGCACCCCCATGCCTACCACCTCACTGAACATATAAATTCCTCCTTCCCTGGCACTTGACCCCAAACTTTTTATATGATTCTCTCCCACCCTGTCAAGGCCACATTCCGCTTCACCAATGAACTCTAAACCCCAAGCTCTTGGCTGGAATCGTGCTAAGTGCCTACATTTACCGAGTACCTGCAGCATCCCAGGAACCACGTGGGGCACTTTTTACTTATGCCATTTGAACTTGCAACAAACCTATGAAGTTGGTATTATTAAATGAAAGAAGCCATCTACAATTCTTTCCAATGTTAAGTGCGTGGCAAACAGCTAATCCTGTCATTTCTGTCATCACCATGAGGGACTGATGCTTCAGCAAGTCCAGTTACCTGCCCAAGACAACGTAGCTATTAAACAGTGGAGTAAGGATTTCAGCTTGGGACCCCCTGACTCCACGACAGCAAATCCCTTCCTAACAACCATACCTAACCCCACTTCTCCAGGCTGCCAAACTGATGCCCCTTTTCTCCAGGTCTTGGAACAGTGACACTCTGGGTACCTGACCATATTTGTTGTTACTATCTTATTCACGTGCCGTCGTCATGACTGTATCTTGTACAGATGTGACCTTCTGTGATCCCTGAGAGTCTATAAGCCCTATAAACACCAGGACAATCTCCCATATGATTTTTGTCCCTTTTCTGACCCTTGAACAGCACCAAGAGCTCAATAGGACTGGTGAATGAGGTAGTGGGAGCAGAGAACACTGCAGGAGAGTGAGGGAAATTGAGAGGAGCTTTGTGGAAAATATCCAACATTCAGAGATCTCAATATCCGTATCCTCCACAGTGAAGCCCACACATGAGGTCGGACAATTAATTTCATGAACTCACCCTAGAAAAAGTGCTGCATATCTCATTGCTGAATATCACTGCACACACCTTTGAAATAATCCCCTTGAGAAGCTATGCACTGATGCCAGCATCTAGTCCACGCTTCAGAGCAATTCTGGAACTGTTTTTTTTTTTTTTGGAATGGCCATCAGAGCTGTCAGCGTACCCCAAAATCTGACAGTTAAGTTCCCAAACTTGCCACCACTGTACAAACAAGTCAGTAACATGTCATAACTGCCTTACCAAGTCATTTGTACAGTGTTGCCAATGTAAAATCATGTTGGCAAGTTTGCAAACTTAACTGTCAGGATTTTGGGGTACAATGAAAGACAGCTCTGATGACCATTCCAGAAAAAGAGTCCCAAAACTGCTCTGAAGGGTGGACTAGGCGCTGGCATGTGTGCACAGCTTCCCAAGGGGAGTGCTTCGAAGGTGACCATAGCGATATTCAGCAGTGAGGTATGGAGCACATTTTCTAGGATGAGTTTGCAAAATTAATCCTCCGACCTGATCCAGCATAATAAGAAGGAGTAAGGGAGAAGTCTGAAATTGAAAAAGGAACTCACCTGAGCTCCCAGTGGCAGGGGCCTAGCAGCCAGGATCGTCAGGAAAAAGCAGAGCTGAGGGAAGGAAAAGAAGCCATAAGGAGAATTTCTGCAATAACAAAAAATAAAATACCTATAGCTAAACCAAATAAGTATATGGTATTTACATAAAGAAAACTATGATTTTTATTCCTTAAGTTTATTTTACTAAGCTTACTTACATATATAAGGAAAGATGAACAGAGACAGACATATATTCCTGGATAGGAAGTCACAATATCCTAAATTGTGACTTTGAAATTATTTTATAAACTTAACACATTCCCAATCAAATTACATCAAAGTAGTATTTTAAAGTTAATGATGGAAAAGATTTTTTTTAAGTTAATTGTGTTGCATAACAGCTGCCAGTAAATTTTTGAAAGGAGACTAGTCATGAGCAAGAAGTCGCCCAGCAGGTATTGCGAAGCTCAGCTAAGGAGAACACAGTGTTAAGCGAACGACTCATTCCCTGATACACTGTGCACCAGGCACCATTCCTGCGGGGGCAGGGATAGTGCTGCAAACCAAACCGACAAACGCTCTGCCCTCCTGCATGTCATAGTCTAACAGGGAAAAGAGTCAATGGAACAAATTAATCCTGCCAACAAAAAACTCAGAAAAAAATTGCGTAAAAATTCAGAGTATGAAAAAAGTGACATTTCACATCAATGGAGAAAGGATAAATTCTTCAATAACTTGGAACAAGGGCTTACAGTTTGGAAAACAATAAAAATTTGCACATAAAATGAAACTGAAGTACTAGAAGAACATGCAGATGAACATTGTTGTGATCATAAAGGAACAGAAAACCTAACAATGATACCAAAGACCCATACATGAGGGGAAGATTTTCAAGTGAAAATGTAACATTTCTTCATAGTTAGGGAAACACATTAATAAAAACAAAATGCAAATCGTACTAAAATATTTTTAGTATTCAAAATGCAAATTTAAACAACCCTATCATTTGCACCTCTCAGTTCAGAGTATAGTTACACCCAGATTTGGTATGGGTCACACTGCAAATGTTTATAAGCTACAACTTTTCTGACGAGACTAAACAGGAGGCACAGAAGCCCTACAGTAGGACCCAGAAATTTCACTTGTAAAAAAATTATATAATGAAACGAGAATGCAAAGATATAAGTAACCAGGAATCCTGTGTTGTTTATAATAATGAAAAACAAACAAACAAAAAACTGAGAAAGAACACCAAGGCCCAAAGAAAAGATTAAATATGGACATACTTTTCTTCATATTCATTAAAATGACAACTTCCCTATTTTGCAGAACTGTATACCTGGAACCTACGTAATTCTTGTTAACCAATGTCAACCCAATTAAGTCTAACAATTAAAAATAAATTTAAAACTAAAAATAATAAGATGTTTTCAAAATATTAAATTAAAAATGTTTATTCTCCATGTTGTGTAGTACATACAGATAAAAATATTTATTAAAAACCATGGAGTTTTAGACTTGTGCACTAAAAACCCCTTATCAAATGTATTTCATAACTCACTTTAAAACAAACAGATAAAAGGATACTAATATCCATCTTTGTTTAAGAACAAGGAGTTTCTATATTCAGACACACACACGGACATCAGATTTTGACAGTTTCCAAATAATTATTTTCCTTTCTACTCCTCTGAATTTTCTAATTGACCTATAGTGAACTTATTTTACGAAAGAAAAAGAAAAGGGAAAAGAAAAGACAAAGAAAAAGGATTCCCCAAAGTAGAAAACCTGCAGGGTTGGCCTCCGCATTCTAGAGGAGAGCTAGGTCACGGGAAGCCCACGCCAGCGCCGCTCGAGATCAGAAATCACGGGGTGGGGGCGCTTAACGAGAAGCGATTTGCACAAAGGGCACGTGGTGGAGCCCGGATCGCCCGCAGCCAGTTCAGCATCCCCCAAGACTGCGTTGCAGATCACGGGGAAAGCCCGCTACAGGGAGGAACCCAGGGTCCCTCGCTGGCTCCTCGGACCCGCGCCGCCGTGCCACCCGATGCCCTCGCCGCTCCTGGGACAAGAAGCAGAAGGCCCGTGTCCGGCGACCCTCAGCTCTCGGAGTTCTCTCTAGCCCGGCTCCCAGGGCGAGGGGTAGAACCTCGAGCAAGCAGCCCTGAGCTGCGCAAGGGGCCCAAGGACGCGGCCCGAGCCTATCCGCAGCCGACCTCGCTTAGCGCGGCTGGCTGTCCAGGGATCTCCTGCCCGAGCCTCCGTCCGAACTGCACCCACCCGCCCGCCTCCCCAGGTGCTCCCCGCCGAGGCCCCGCACTCACCCTCGCTCAGCACGAACCGGAGCGGCCACTGCGGATGCAGCCCCGCCCGCTGCCTCCCCAGGGGCACCGGACTACATTTCCCACAAGGCCGCGGGGTCGAAACGTTGCGTCGGAGTGCGCAGGCGCAGACACGAGTAGCGGGGCGGCACTTGCAGGTTCAAGATGGTTCCTGCAATGGCTGTCTTTGGTGGACTTGTGGCTTGCCGATCCGGGTGTGGTTTGTGCGGAAACGATACCCCTGCTACCGTAAAGAAGCTTCTCTTTAGAGCCTATCGGTGCCTAATCCATGGGGAGGGGACAAGGGGCAAACAGACTTGGCTAAACCTCACTGTCCCCCTGCGAAATAAAGGGAGCCCAGACAGTCCCTTGCAAAGTTGCTAGAAGAAGGAGTAGATGAAATAGTAACATACTGACTGCATAGTGAGCACTCCATGAATAGTGGTTTCTGTACCCGCTCCCCTAGCTCAGCGTCAAGCGCTTCTCTAAGGGCTCCAAAATTATTACTGTGTTAGAATGCGGACACCATCTTTAATTAAATATGTGGCCAGACTGGTTAGTTTCAGCTGGATCTGCTGCTAGAACTTGGAGAAGTAGATGATATTTGAGGCAGATCGCTATGGTAGCTTAGATTGTAATAGCTAATTTTCTAAAAATAACTGCTAGTTTCCTCTGCCTCTTTCTGTTGCTATGACAGACAACCCTTGACCAAACTTTAGACATGTTCTTCTGAGACATCTTTTTTACAAAGCCTGGCCCCTGAGCCCTGTCCTTGGCCTGTGGAGCCCACTTTTAGCAAGAATCCTGCTGTGTCAGTTTAGGTAGAAACCCCATTCTTAATATCTGTTCAAATTCTTAATCCCCCTACCTACTCTTCATGTCTAAATCCTTGGCCTGCCTTTAGCAAGAATCCTGGTAGGTCAGTTTAGCAGGAATCCCTCAAACTTGCTGTCTACTTTTGATAATTTTCTATCCACTGACCCTCTAAATGTGCTTGTCTGCTGTAAAAATCCCAGCTGCCTTTGCTGTATTGGGAGTTGAGTTGCGTTATACTGAAGCTTCTCTCCCCTATTGCAATAGTACCGAATAGAGTATGTTTTTACCTCCTTTAACTAGTGCCCAACCATTTCTCTTTGAGAACTCTGAACTATTTAAGAATATTGAAAAATATGAAAATCTTCACATTCATTTAATCAAGCTAAGGCAACCCAGATAATACCAAAGTAAAAAGTCTTCTATCACTGTACTAAGACAAATACCTTGAACTAGTTTCCCAGGATTACAAGGGCATTCTTATACTAGAAACTTATATGAATATGTTCATTATAGTTGTTCTGGTAGGGAAATGGTCCCAGATAACACAACATTGAGTGTGCAATTTCCAAACAAGTAGGCAGAGAGTATGGTATAGAGGAGAGGGAGAAAGAAATAAATAAACCCAACAACCCAGAAACAGAAAAATTTGGACTAATAAAAAGTACATAAGAAATAGTAGCAATAAATCAACGTCTATCAATAATTACTTCAAATACACATGGACTGAATTTTCCAAATGTCAGACTAGATCTTTTAAAATCTAGCTATGTGATAAAACATAAGGATACACAAATCTTGAAAGTAGAAAGCTGGAAAAACATATGCCTGGCAGATATTAACCACAGAAATTACTAGAGCAACATTTAGGTTTTTAAAAAGTTAAGGCAAAAACTACTGTTAGAGGTACAGGAAGGTAATTTAAAAGATTACCTCATGCTAGAATATAAAGCAGTCTTAATACATTTCAAAGAATTAGTATTTTAAGGACCACATTCTTTAGCAACAATGCAATCAGACATTCAAAAATTAACAAGAAAAAAAATTTTTTTATTTAGGTAAAGGGAATATTTAGACAAGATTGGGCTGGTCACGCTGACGATTTTCTCCTTCACCAAACTCTGATCAGGCTCCTCCAAGCTCTTATTCAACTAGGCCTCAACTTTTGGATTCAAGTTCATTTCTACAGTGTACAATTTTAGCAAGAATCCTACTAAGTCATTTTAGCCAGAATCCCACATCCTCCACATCTGATCAGTCTTGCTATCTGAATCCTCATCCTCCACTATACCCCAGGTGATGTCTAATCATCTTGGCCTGCCTTCAGCAAGAATTCTGCTAGATTAGTTTAGCCACAATAAAGCTGAAGTGGCTACGCTAATCTCAGGCAAAGTACACTTCAAAACAAAAAATGTTACTAGATGTGAAGAAGGACATTTTATAGTGAGAAAAAGCCATTTCATTAAGAATATATAATAATTCAAGGTAGGTGAATCATTTTGAATTGCCCCCCCCTCCCCCAGGGTTTGCGTGTTAGAGTTGCATTATAATCCATATCTGCACTGGGTCTTGTCAGTCTTTCAGATTTTAGGCATTCTGGTGTTTGTGTGTGGTGATGTCTCATTAATTTGCATTTTCCCAATAACTAATTTTGAATAGTTTTTCATTTATTTAATTGGTATGTGTGTATCTTCTTTTGTGAAGGGTTCAAATTCTCTTTGGTGAAATCTTTGTCTTCTTAATGAACTGTGAATGGTTTTATATATCTTGCATTAAAGCCCTTAATCAGATAAAAACATATAATAAGTGTCATTGCCAAGGTTTCCAGGCAGAGCAGGTTTCGGCGGTGGTACACCCAATTGAAAAAACAACGCGGAACCGACATGGGGGACCATAAACACATCAGCAAGTAAGCCACTTTACTGCGCACCTGGGACTATATACACGTATTCAAACAAAAGTGGCATCTTGTCGCATCTGCCCAGTAGCGGTTGTTTGGGTTTTCATGGTTACAGAAGTCAGTACATGCGCAGTAACTGTCAGCCCCAGGAATTCCTCAGCCCCAGACAGGGACTGATTATACCAAGGTCAAGCCTGGGTAGTGGGCCTGGCTTTCACCCTTTACAGGGGCCTGGCTGTAATCCTTTACAGCGGTCTTGGCTTTCACCCTTTGGGGACTGACACTCCACCCCTACAGGGCCGCCGCATGAGACTTTACTCATAATGCATATCCTTGATCCCACAGCCCACAGCAACAATATAGGGTACAGCAAAAGACTGCCAGACTGCGTAAAATAATTCCTAGGACCATTAGTATCCACTGCCAGGTGGATCCTAAGGAGTCCCACCAAGAGGTTAATGGGTTTTCTGTGGAGAAGGCAATGACTTGTACCTCAGTGTCCATCTCAGCCAGGGCTGTCTGAATGTGCTCAGCATGATCTGACATATATACACAACATTCTACATGTAAAATAGCACAGGTGCCACCTTGGGAGGCTGTCAATAAATCTAAAGCCATCTGATTTTGCAGCACAATGTTATGCATTTGGGCTGTTTTATCCAATAACAGGCTTAAGTCCTGTTTAGTAGCATTCAGGGCTTGAGCCGTGTGCACTGCTAAAGCTTCCACTTGTGATTCTACATCTATGACAGCAGCTCCTGGCAGGGCCAGAGCAAAAGGGCAGAACCACCAAGTGGCTCTACGTTGGCGATGCCAGCGGTGATACATGGCATCCCAATTAGTAGGCAATTGAGGGAGGGTCGCCAGTACTCGACCAGCAATGTAACGGTGACCCCATGTACATCGGCCAGTCCAATTTGCAGGTAAATAAGGCCATCCATAGTGTCCACAAACCCAGAGGTATCCAGCTGGAAGGATATCTGTGGGATGAATGCCAGCATATCTGGCCCCATTCCAACAAATGCGAGGGGTCAGCACATGGGTAACATTTTGACACAAGTGTGGGGGCACCTAACCAGCGATACGGTTAGCAGCTGAGCGGTGTTGTTCTATACATAACGGAGCTTGTTCCTGTAGTTCCACGTGTTCCCCCACCACCCAACCCTACCCATTAGTCATTGCATAACCAAACAGAGGGGGTTGGATATTACGGTCCCTGGGGAGCAAGTTGTCCACTGCCACTGACATTGGTCCCATTCAGCGGTGCTGCTCCATGTACATAACCACGTCCAGTTGTTTAGGGAAGCCGGGTGGATCCACCACGGAAGTCCCTCAGCTGCCTCCACCGGTATTTCCGTGCAGATCCAACAGTGGGAAACATTGTGCACCTGAGCAAACGTATGTGTCCAGGATACTATTGCCTGCCATTAGCCTGGGTGGTAGGACAAAGCAGACAGTGACACCATTAAAGGAAGACCTTTACCCTCAGGCAAAATACAGGCAATGTGTCCATCTTGTGACAATGAGGTGGCTGGTAAGGGCTTTGCCTCTGGCCTATGATACCAGACTAGTTCCCCAAAAGTTTGGGGCCAAGTCTGCTCTAATGGGGTGATGGAATACAAAGGAAGGGTCCAAAGGGCAAGGACAAATGTTCCCTTTAGTATAGGTCCTCTGGCCCTCTCTGGTAGGGTCACCTGCACAGAGAGGGGCCAGTGCCCCCAACCATGGTTTTAAGATCAATCTTTCCTTAAGTCCAGCACCCCAAGGTTTTTCAGAGCCAGCCAAGATTCATGGGAGGCCTGGGTGGTCCAAGGCCATGACTATGAGGCTTGTTTTCCTGGTGCCAATGAGTCAGAAGCAGGGAGGAGTAAAAAACCATTATGTGTTTTTGGCACCATGTGTGGGTCAGCAGAGTTAGGACATATTTTCAAAAAAATGGGGTGACCCTTGAACAACTTTGTCTAACAGGGACAAACCAGTACGTCTGGGTTGTTCATTCAATAGCCTGACTGCAGTGGGCAGATTAGTTCTCCATTTGCATAAACTTGGGCCCAAGACCTTTAATTTTTCCTTGAATAAACCATCATATTGTTCTATCATACCTGCAGCTTAGGGTCGGTAAGGTATATGCAACTGCCAATCAACATTCCGATGAGCCCACGCCTGTACTTTGTGTCCAGGAAACTGAGTGCGCTGGTCACTGCTAATTACCATAGGAGTCCCATAGGCAGCACTCAGCTGATCAAGTGCAGCAACGGTATGTTCTTGGGTGGCCGCAGCCATAGGCCCGGCAAACCTTAACCCTGTTCCTGTATCCACTGCTGTGAAGGCATATTGACAACCATGATCTGTTGGCAAGGGCCCAATATAGTCCACCTGCCTCTCCTGAAAGGGCTGCCCATCCCTCAGCACAACACCTTGTTCTCACAGGGGGCGGTGCTTGTGGGTGCTGTTCTGCAAAAGCCTGGCAATCTTGCTCAGCTTGTTGACATTGTGCCCGGGTCAGGGACAGACCATCAACGAGCTACCTGTTCCATGGTTCGGGCCCCAACGTGTCCCAGTTTGCGATGTAGCCAGAGACCTGGCTCTCCCGGGTGGGGCAGTAACTGGCTTGCCCTCACTTGAGCAAGAGCATCAGCAGCATCATTTCCAGGTGCCTTTAAAGGGTTATGTCCTGGAACATGGTAAATGGTGGCCCCCTGCTGGAGACCCTGTTTATACAAGTCCTGCCAAAGAGCCCTCCCCTACAAAGGACAGAGCCCT